>PVLC010013352.1:0-27475 GCA_004027655.1 Graphiurus murinus | reverse complement strand
TTCTTTATTTTGAAACAGAGTCTCACGAAGTTGCAGAGTGCCTCACTGGGTAGCTGAGGCTGGCCTCGAACCCAGATGGATCCTCTGGTCTCAGCCTCCCAAATGCCGGGATTACAAGCATGCGCCACCACGCCCGGCGCTAACTGGCTTATTAAAGCATCTTTGAGATCTTGGCCTCTCTAGTTTATGTTATTTACTTAATATTCACTTAAAATATCCCTAAACTTAATATAGACAGCTGCATCCAGCTCCAATATGTGGTTATTTTGCAGCTCATTAATGCTATGAAATCTGTGAACATATTTATTTAGAAAAATTGGCAAGCAGGCATTTTTGTCTCTAATTCTCTAGACCTCTAAGTGTCTGTGTGTAACTGTGACTGCATATGGCCTCTTACACATATTCAAAAATGGATTCTAGTCTCTCTCTCTCTCTCTCTCTCTCTCTCTCCTTTTCTCTCTCACATACATATATATTCAGACACACACATAAAGAAAAGGATCCAGAAAAAGATAAAAATAGCTCCCATCTGATTCATCTCCCATTTGTACCTTCCTGTCCATCACTCTGCAAATTTGGGCAAAATGCTCTCTCTTGTATTCATTTTTCTTCTTGTTTCCTTATTCATGCTGGGTTGGAGACAAAGTGGGTGTGTAAAAGGCAGTCTGCTGTTTCCTGCTGCATGGTTTCCCTTTTCGGTGACTCCGTGGCTGCTGTCAGCTCACACAAGCCATTGCAAGGATGCTCTTTTATGGATTCGTGGGGAACTATGATTGAATACTCTGTGGAAGGTGGCTTACAGGGGGAAAGTGAATCGTCTGTCAGCTACTGCTATTACTGTAATCCTGTCACCAGGTGGCAAAGGCAAATGTTCTCTGTCAAATGGCCTGAAAGCTCATCAGAGAGGAGAAGATTGAAGGGTGCATAGCATTTGAGCCTATATAAAATGTCATTTAATTCATAAGATGTTTCATTTTTTTATTTGGCTCTTCAATTTTAGGAACACAATTTTTTTTTCTTGCTGGAGATTGAACCCAAGGGGGCATTCTGCCTCTTAGCTACATCCTCAGCCCTATTTAATTTTTATCTTGAAACAGGGTCTTACTAAGTTGCGAGAGCCTCACTAAGTTGCTGAGGCTGGCCTTGAACCTGTGATCCTCCTGTCTCAGCCTCCCAAGTACTGGGATTACAAGTGTGTGTCACCACAGCCTCTGGGTCTTTTGACATGTTCCCATCTCTTTTCTTTTCTTTCTCTTCTCCTTTTAGCACTTCCTTACTTCCTGACCCTGCACATATAATAGTCTCTAACATCTAGAAGGCTGTTAGTTAAATGTTTATTATTTTCTTCTTCAACTGATATTTTAAGTTTTTTATTTTTGTTATTCTCATTATCCAAACATTACGATTGTCCCAAATTACACCAAAAGTTCAAGGCATGACAAACACAGGGAGAAGGGGGAAGAGGGAGAGACCCAGGTGGATGGGCTTGTTCTCCTGCTCCTTCTTTGATTTATGGTCTTGGGCACATTACCCAACCTCTCTTAATCTCAGTTTACTCATCTGTGAAATGGTGATAACACTAATATTTACTTCATGGAGTCATAAAAGTTAGATGAATTAAGTGTTAGAAGATGAAAAAGGACTTGTTAATAATAAAAATTTATGTAAATGTATTACATAAATTTATATAAACTCACTATACAAGAGTGCTGTATCCTATCCTTTTATTTTGGAATGGCTACTAAGAAAATGTTTTTATGACTCTACAGAGAGGCCTATTCAAGGAAGAACAATGAACAATTGAAATTGTACTGGCCATACTTGGGAGGCTGAGACAGGAGGAACTGAGTTTGCGGCCAGCTTCAGCTACTTAGTGAGGCCCTGTTTCAAAATAAAGAATAAAAAATAGGACTGGGGGTGTAGCTCAGAGGTAGAATACCCATGAGTTCAATCCCCACTACCGCAACACACACACATACACACACACACACACACACACACACACACACACACACACACACACATATATATATCAGGATCAAATTAATTTTTCTCCAAAGCCATACAATGTGTTTCCTAAATGAACATAAACTATCAGGTGGCCATGATTCAAATTGCAGAGTTGGCTGGTTTGCTGGGAAGGTTAATTTATCTTTTTTGTTATTGAGATTAATGGAGCACCTGTTACAGTCGAGGAATATATGCTTTCGGTGCTACCCCGAAAGTAACAGACCTAATACCTACTACCTTCTCTAGAGGAGAGAGATATTTACCCTATTACTTCAGGAGCCTAGAACTAAAGATAAAAATAGTTTGGGAATGACTTTCTCAGATCAAACTGAAATCTTAAAGTTTAAGTGAAAACATATAATGTTATTACAGAGATATGTATGTAGGAGCCAGGAAAAGACAAAGTACGGTAGACAACAGTGCTATCTGCTATCTGCTAACTAAGATAACAGAGAAGTGAGTTTGATTTCTCTCTCTCTCTCTCTCATATACAGGGGATTGAACCCAGGAGTATTCTACCTCTGAGCTACACACACACACACACACGAGCTGCAACATTATCTGGAAAGTGAAGAACATAGACTAGGCACTCACATTAATTTACCACATAGGGGCCAGAGCTTCACTTCTCCCACAGCTCGAACTTTGGTCTCATGCTTCTTGCCCTGGCTTTTATTCTCTCTCTCTCTCTCTCTCTCTCTCTCTCTCTCTCTCTCTCTCTCTCTCTCTCTCTCTCTCTGGTACTGGGGATTGAACCCACAGGCACTCTACTTCCAAGCTACACTCCCAGACATATTTTATTTTTATTTTTGTTTTGAAACAAGGTCTTGCTAGATTGACGACAATCTCACTATTTGCTGAGGCTGTCCTCAAACCTGTGATCCTCCTGTCTCAGCCTCCTAAGTACTAGGATTACAGGTGTGTGCCAACACACCCAATTTTCTGGTTTTTTATTCTTAGTACAAACACTGTAGGATTTTAACTTCAATTTCTCAGACTGAATATAATTGTGTGTGTGTGCATGCTGTACCAGGGATTGAACCCAGAGGCATCCTACCTATTTTATTTTTTACTTTGAAACAAACTCTCACTAAGTTGCTAAGGGTCTCACTAAGTTGCTAAGGCTTTCCTCAAACCTGCAATCCTTCTGTCTCAGCCTCCCAAATACTGGGATGACAGGTGTGAGTGCCCTGCACATCTCTGTTTTAATCAGGAAAGTGGCCTGTTGTTCACCCCTTCCTTAATTTTTATGACTATAGAATAGTAACTAAACTGCACTATGAGATTTTAGCACCAAGTGGAGCCAGATGCCCAACTGCCTTAACACTTAGAAATCAACAGCCTACTTACCTGGAAAACCAGACTTTGCTCTTGGGTTTGTAAACGGACAGAGCTGGAATTGTATGGTGCCTCATATATATATTTGAATGCTGGAAACTGAGGCAATAGACAATGGAGCATTCTTTTAGCTCATTTCACATGCTTATTTACACTTCCACTTTTGTTCCAGAGAGCTATGCTAAAAGGGGGTTACAAGGTTTAAAAATTACTGTTTTACGTTTCTGGAAACTAAAGGCTTTCTTGTGGGCAAGGAACTTGATGTAACATACTACTTTTAAATTTTTATTTATTTATTCTTGTGGTACTAGAGATTGAACCCAGGGGCATTCTACCTCTGAGCTACACCCCCAGCCCTATTTTTAAACTTTTTGTTTTGAAATAGAGTCTCACTACATTGCTGAAGCTGGGCACGAACCTGTGATTTTCCTCTTTCAGCCTCCCAAGTGCTGGGATTACAAGGGTGTACCACCATGCCTGGCTAAGACTAGAGCCTTTTGAAGAGTAGAGGATAGATTTGCCCTGAAAGGGGTCACAAGAGCTCAGAGTGGGTTCTTGTTTGTCCATCCACTAATGTATCATCCCCACTTGACTTATTATCATTATTATTATTTTGTTACTTGGGATTAAACCCAGGAGTGTTCTACCTCTGAGCTACACCCTCAGCCCTTTTTATTTAAAAAATTTTTGAAATAGGGTCTTGCTAAATTGCTGAGAGTCTCCCTAAGTTGTTTAGGCTGGTCTTGAACCTGTGATCCTCCTGTCTCAGTCTCCCCAGTTCTGGGATTACAGGTCTCACCATCACACCCAGCTCCATTGGACTTATTACTAAAGGAGGGTCTTGTTTTCTCTGGGGATCACATTATGGTTGGAAGTTGTGGAATATCTTTCTATGGCCAAGTCCCTGTGAGCAGTAAAGAGAACTGAAGGCTGGTCTTATTTTCTCTTGCAGACACTGTCAGCTGGTATCCTTTCTTTCTCTCCTTTCACTGATGATTTACTAAAATGTTTAAGTCCATACCCACCACCCCTACTTCCTTTTCTCCTACTCTCTCTACTTTTGGAACTTTAACTTCTATCCCTAAGACTGCTTTCTCCAAGATAGCCGATACCCTCCTTTCGGTCAATTTTACTTAGTTCATATTCTCTTCTCTGTAACATTTATTCTGCTGACACCACACTTATTGAGGGAAGAACCTTTCTTTAGTGTCTTTTGGTGATCTACCACTGTGTCATCTTTAAAGAAAAGAAGAGTTGGACATGGTGGCACATACCAGTAATCCCAGTACTTGAGAGGTTGAGGCAGGAGGATCCCAGGTTCAAGGACAGCCTCAGCAAGTAGTGAGAATCTCGTCAATCTAGTTAGACCCTGTTTCAAAATAAAAATAAAATAGCCAAAAGAATGGAAACCAAATTATCAGACTGACACATGTGTATCTATGTTTATAGCTGTACAATTCACAATTGCCAAACTATGGAAACAGCCAAGATGTCCATCAAGAGATGAATGGATTACAAAACTATGGAATATGTACACAATGGAATTTTACTCAGCCATAAAGAAGAACAAAATCATGTTATTTGCAGGGAAATGGATGGAACTGGAGAACATTATGTTAAGAGAGATTGTCAGTCACAAAAAGTAAAAAAGCATATGTTCTCCCTAATATGCGGATGCTAGGGAGAAAATGGGGCATAAGAGGGACTCCAGATGAAAAAGGAGAAATCCTAGACAGACAAAGAAGATGACTTAATTGAAGGTGATGGAATGGGGGGGGGACACCCTAATGCAGATGATGATTTCACAAATATATCAAAGTCAATCACTAAACTGAACTTGAGAAGGAGGGAGGGCAAGAGAGTGGGGTGGGAATTGGGGAAGTGGTTAAATGAGAAATGTGTGCATATATGCCTTTATCAGCTGTACCTAACAAAGACATATGATTATAATACACCAATTAATAACAAATATATATTTATATATATATATACATAAAATAAAATAGAACTGGGGGTATAGCTCAGAGGTAGAATGCCTCTGAGCTGGGTTCAATCCCCAGTACTGGGAAAAAAAAAAAGAGAGAGAGAGAGAGAGAGAGAGAGAGAGAGAGAGAGAGAGAGAGAGAGAGAGAGAAAAGAAAAGGGCTGAGAGTGTAGCTCAGAGGTAGAATGCAATTCCCAGTACCAAATACACATGATAAAATAAAAGAAAAAGCCAGGTATGGTAACACACACTTGTAATCCCAGTATTTGGGAGACTGAGACTGGAGGATTGAAAGTTCAAGACCAGCCTCAGCAACCTAGCAACACCCTGTTTCAAAACAAAACAAAATAAAACGGACTAGGGTGTAGCTTGGAGGTAGAATGGCCTTGGGTTAGATTCCCAGTTCAAAAGGAGGAGGAGGAGGAGGAGGAGGAGGAGGAGGAGGAGGAGGAGGAGGAGGAAGAGGAAGAGGAGGACGAGAGAACAGTAATACCATGTCCCTAAAATACCCCTTTCAGTTCACAAAGACTTAGCACAGCCCAGAGAACTCTGAGACCAGCTGAGGACAGAATGCCTAGATAAACATTATAGGAACTAGGGCAAGTTAGTGTTATTTGTAGAAAACTGCTTTCTTGATGTACTGTGCTTCTTGTGATGCTGGTCATACAAGAACAAAGGAAACTAAGTGAATTAATGATGTCACTGCATCTATACCCAATTTATAAAACCCCTCCCTGTGGTGACTGGTGCAAATCAGGGTACCGTGGACAGGGAAGTGCTCATCCAGGTGGCCACCCCTGGAACAAGTGTGGAGAGGGACAGGAAGTAGTGTTTTCTAGTGAAGCACCAGAGGAACCATGGGGAATGAAGGTCATCTGTCCAGCCTATCACTACTGCACTTCCTGGTGAAGCACTTGTCCAGCTTTCTATCTAGCTCCCTGATTTTCTTTTCAGTTTAATCTATCTTGCCTGTTACTGTTGGAAAAGTATTCTAAAAGTACATTTTTCATTCACGCATGTTACCTTGTTTAAACCTTATAATAACTTTATTTTATTTTATTTATTTTATATTTTTATTTTTTTGCCGTAGTGGGAATTGAACTCAGGGGCGTTCTACCTACGAGCTATATCCCCAGCCCTATTTTTTATTCTTTATTTTGAAACAGGGTCTCACTAAGTTGCAGAGGGCCTCACTAGGTAGCTGAGGCTGGCCGCGAACCCAGATCCTCCGGTCTCAGCTTCCCAAATCCTGGGATTACAAGTGTGCGACACCACGACGGGCTAAACCTTATAACTTTATGAGAATGATCTATCTGTTGTTTGTTGAATCAGAGCCTACTTTCCTCCCTCCCTTCCTTCCTTCCTTCCTTCCTTCCTTCCTTCCTTCCTTCCTTCCTTCCATCTTCCCTTCCTTCCTTATTTTTGTGGTACTGGGGATTGAACCCAAGGGCACTCTACCTCCAAGCTAGACCCCTAGCCCTATTTTATTTTGAAACAGTGTCTCACTAGGTTGCTCATAGTCTTGCTAAGTTGCTGAGGCAGTCCTTGAACCTTTGATCCTCCTGTCTCAGCCTCCCAAGTACTGGGATTATAGATGTGAGCCACCACACCTGGCTCTAATGCTACTTTTCAAAGTTTCCCACAGTTTAGTCTTTGCTTATCCAGGATTTCCTCTCACTAGTACCCCTCACATACGCCAAGCTCCTCTCCTGCATCCCACACACTTTCCAACTGCTCCTGACCTTTAATCATGGCCTCAAACATGGAACATGCTTACTTTCTTTATTTCACTTCCGAGTTTATCCATCTATCAAGGAGCAGAACAACTTAGACTGTTGTAACTTTCAGCTATCCTCATTTATAACTTTACATAATTCCCTTTGCATAGAAGATCTTTACCATTCTATTTAGTGTGTGTATTTACTCCAGTTATTATGTCTAATTAGTTCATGTGGGTTCTTTAGTATCCTCTCTCCCTCTCTTTCTTCTTGTTAATCACAAATGAATTAAGAGAACAGTTTGTGAGTTATAATTCTTCATTTGCTGTTCAGTATCTATGTGAGCTGAGTACACAGTAGAACCTTAAGAATGATAGAGTGATATCATAGAAGCTAATCTGATAAAGCTGATGCTTTGGGAAACAGAGTTTTCTCAAATTTTGATCCAAGATCTATGATGTTTCCAAATAATTTGATTGAATACCACACTCTGCTGTCTGTCTTCTATTGACTAGAAGGTAAAATGTTACCATACCATTTATTTTAATAAAAACAAAAAGGTTGCTATTGATGAAATTTCTCTCACAGATTTATCTTTTTTATCTGAATTTGATGCCTAAAAACCGTTTCATAAAATGGAATGAAAAATTAAACACTATCTAAAGTTTCTATTTGGTCTAAAATGCTAGCTAGCTCTACAAGGAAGACTTAAATGCGTTCATTTCAATCTTCCCACTGAGAATACCACAGATGGACGCTCACCTTTGCCCTCCCCGCTATAGAGCTCAGTTCTAGACATACATGACTTTGAAGTTTAGAGAAAGCCAGTTAGTCTAACTGCAGGGCTAGCTGGTGGTGGTCGTTGAATGCTAAGAAGGGCAGTGTGTCATGAATAAAGGACAGAGACTCTGTTTTCATTTTAAATTCAGTTCGAAATCTAAGGTTGGGTGGTTTGAAAATGTTCTATATTTTTTCTTTTAAATTTAAGTTTTACTTTAGGGAAGTAGGTGCCATGTATGTGTATAGGAGCAGAGGAAACTTTAAACATCCTTGGGTTGTAGAAAGTTATCTAAACAAGGGTTCTTTTATTTCAGTAATCCTTATCCTTGCCTCATGGTTTTTGCCAAATATTTGTTCCCTAAATTAAACACTTACTTACTTACTTTATTTATTTATTTAGGTACTGAGAATTGAACCTAGGGATGTTCTATCATTAAGCTACACCCTCGGCCCTTTTATTTTTTATTTTTTGCGGTACTGGGGATTGAACTCAGGGGCATTCTACCTCCGAGCTATACCCCCAGCCCTATTTTTTATTCTTTATTTTGAAACCGAGTCTCACTAAGTTGCAGAGTGACTCGCTAGGTAGCTGAGGCTGGCCGTGAACCTGGATCCTCCGGTCTCAGCCTCCCGAATGCTGGGATTACAAGCGTGCGCCACCACATCCGGCTAATCCTTTACTACAAAGGCTCAGTGTTAATAAAACAGACCTTTCAATGCATCCATATTCCTTTCTTTGATGTGCGATCTATTTACACAAATAAAATTCATAGAGCCCATATCCCTGTTTGGAGCTTAGCAATATAATGGATATCCAGTCTTAAAACAAAAATCTTGACTTGTAAGTCCACAACAAGCTAAAGGGAAACAAGTCGGCGAAGGTACAAAGTAATGATTTCCACCAATTACCTACTTATCTATCTTTAGTTTTCTGACTTTGGGGGTAAAATTATAGGAAAACAGAATAGTTTGGAACAAGCACTGATTCACGTTGGAATGCACTAGAATAAGGAGAAAATAACAATCTAGAATCTCTACTATTTCTGCCTTCCTTGGAGCACAGTTCCACAAAAGAAAGCATTTGATATAGATGTAGGGTTACTTCCTTCCTGTACAATCTCAGGTTCCAGGCCAGTCTCAGCAACTTAAAGAGTCCTTCAGGAATTTAGCAAGATCCTGTTTCAAAATAAATAAATAAATAAGCGTGTGTGTGTGTGTGTGTGTGTGTGTGTAACTCAGAAGTAAAATGTCCCTGTTCAATTCCCAGTACAAAAAAAAAGTATTACTTTATTCTTCCTTACTAACAGAACTCTGCTTTATGACCATGAATTCACCTTTCTATTGTACAGATCACATGACTCAAGTAGAACAGATTCAATTTTATAACTCTAGAGGCCATGGTTAATCTAAGACATTCATGACAACCCCTCCCCACTGCCATATATTGGTTTAAGAAGAAGCATGTGAACCAATTCTGATCAATATGTCAGAAGGAGAGGCTTGTTGGAAGCTTCTGAAAAGGAAAGTTCATTGATCCTGCTGAGGTTTTTTTTTGTTTTGTTTTGTTTTTTGTGGTACTGGGGATTTAACTCAGGGCCATTCTACCTCCGAGCTATACCCCCAGCCCTATTTTTTATTCTTTATTTTGAAACAGGGTCTCACTAAGTTGCGGAATGCCTCATTAGGTAGCCGAGGCTGGCCGCGAACCCAGATCCTCCAGTCTCAGCCTCCCAAATGCTGGGATTACAAGCGTGTGCCACCACGCCTGGCCTGCTGAGTTTTAAGAGGTAGAATCAACTTCAATAGCTATTGACAAGCCAGGCCTGGTGGTGCTCTCCTGTAATTCCAGTACTTGGGAGGCTGAGATAGGAGGATTGCAGACTCCAAGTAGTGAGACTCTTATCAACCTAGTGAGACCTCATTCCAAAATAAAAATAAAATAGAGGTGAGAGGTGTAGCTCAGAGGTAGAATGCCCCTGAGTTCAATCCTCAGGACCATACACACACACACACACACACACACACACACACACACACACAAAGCTACTGACAACCATCTCCAGATCATGGCAGAGGAGGTAGGGTAGTCATAAAATGGAGTTTATCTTAAGGAAAGTGAAACAGAAAGATGGAAAAATCTTTATTTTAAGATTATAAATTGAAAACTTATAGTTGTAGATATTTACGGATTTCAAAGCCATGTTATGATGAATGAGCACAATGTGGAATAATTAAATCAAGCTCATTAACAAACATTACCTCATATACTTATTATTTTTGTGGAGAACCAATTAATTAATTAATTAATTAAGTTTTTTGCAGTACTAGGAACGGAACCCAGGGGCATTCTACCTCCGAGCTATACCTCCAGCTCTATTTTTTATTCTTTATTTTGAAACAGGGTCTCACTAAGTTGCAGAGGGCCTCACTAGGTAGCTGAGGCTGGCCTCGAACCCAGATCCTCCTGTCTCAGCCTCCCAAGTGCTGGGATTACAAGCGTGTGCCACCACGCCTGGCAGTTGTGGGAGCCCCGCTGGGCTCTTTCCCCCCTGGCAGTTGCTATCTGCATATATGATAATTATATTGACTCTTCTGCTATGGCTACATTGGCGTCTCGAAGTCTGGAGATTGCTCCTAGGAAGCGTAGATGAAAGACCCTCTTACTTCTTAGAAAGTAAATATATGACTCTAAAGGTTTATGGTTTTATGACTCTAGAAAGTTTGCTTGACTAGGCTATGTTAGGAATGTGGGCTATACGTGGAAAATGAAGAAGTGGTGCTATTTGTGTTCTGACAATGATTGATATGTCGTAAATGTCTATGTAACCCTGTTGTACTCAAGAAATGTATAAAAAATCTGTGCTGAATAAAAAAAATTATATTCTCCTTATGCAGTAGAAAAAAAAATAAAAAAAAAATAGGGCTGGGGGTCTAGTTCAGAGGTAGACTGCCCTGGGTTAAATCCCCAGTAGCACACACATACACAAAAAGAAAATTTGAAATGTAGAATACAGAATTATTTACTATGTTCACTGCTTTGAGCATAGATTTAAAAAAATGATTTTCCTGTCTGAGATTTTATACCTGTGATCAGCATTTCCCATTCCTCCCACTCCCCAGCCTTTGTAAACCCCATTCTATTCTCAGCTTCTGTAAGTTCAATTACCATAGATTCCATGTATAATTGAGAACACATGGTGTTTTTCTTTCTGTGCTGGAAATTCACTCAATGCTCTCCAATTCCATTCATGTTGTTGCAAGTGACAGACTTTCCTTCTTTTTAAAAGGCTGAATTATATTCCGTTGGGTATGCATACCTCATTTTCTTCATCCATGCTTCTGTTGATGGACACTTAGGTTGATTCTGTAGCTTGGCTATTGTGAACAGTGTCACAATAAACATGGGACCTCAGACAACTCTTTGACAAATTGATTTCAAATCTTTCAGTAAATACACAGAAGTGAGATTATTGGATTAAAATCAAAGTTCTTGATCACATAATTTTTCTTTTCTTTCCTTCTTTTTCTTTCTTTTTGTTGATGCTGGGGATTGAACCCCAGGGCATTCATCTGCCTCTGAGCTACACCCCCAGCCCTTTTTATTTTTTATTTTGAAACAGGGCCTGAATAAGTTGCTGAGGGTCTTGCTAAGTTGCTGAGGCTGTCCTCAAACCTGTGATACTCCTGATTCAGCCTTCCAAGTACTGGGATTACAAGTGTGTGCCACTGTACCCAGCGGATTACTTAGTTTTTCCACTGAGTTAACCAAAACTGAATCTTGCCCCTCTGTTTTTTTAGTTTTGTGAACCAAGTTCTTCTCTTCTCTCTCTCTCTCTCTCTCTCTCTCTCTCTCTCTCTCTCTCTCTCTCTCTCTCTCTCTCTCTTTTCTGTGCATGTGGTACTGGGGATTGAATCCAGGGGCATTCTAACTCTGAGCTACACCCTGGCCCTATTTTATTTTTTTGCTTTTTTGAAACAGAGTCTCCCTAGGTTGCTGAGAGCCTCACTTAGTTGCTGAGGCTGATCTTGAACTTGCAATATTCCTGTCTCAGACTCCCAAGAACTAGGATTACAGGTGTGTGCCACCACTCCCGGGCTCCCAAATACTTTCTTAATTGTAATATTTGCAGAGAACATCCTACTTGGATGCAGGTTCCAAACTTCAAAGACTCATTATCTAGTTGGGAGACAGGGCTAAAATCATTTCACTGATCCCGTGGTAAACTTCTACTTCCCCATGTCCTAACACCTCTGAACACAGGTAGTGTCACAAGACTGTTTTCAGCCAAGTAGCAGTTGTATCATACTTGTCAGTGCCTGTGTGTGTATGTGTGACATTCATCATATTGTTCATATTATTGTTGCTTCAATGATGTTATACACAGTTTTGTGCAGGTTTTAAGTTTAATTGTCATTAAAGCTAATCATGATTATATCATGATTCAGAATTGAAATAAAAACTTATTCTGTCTTCAGAAAAGCACAGAAACAGCAGTGAAGCATGTATTTTATATAACTGGAGCATATATTCATCGCAGAGAAAGTATGCAAGTCCATAGTTTTCACAAATTTTTTTTTTTTTAAGGTAGGGTCTCACTGGACTCCAGTAATCCTCCTGTCTCAGATTCCTGAGTTGCTGGAACTATAAGTGTGACACAACACCCACCTCTTGCAAAAACTTTATACCAGCCCTAGGAAAGGAATACACCCACAAGTATATGAAACTGTGTAACATTACTGTCGGGGGGCGGGAAGGCTGGTCAGAGCCAGAATTCACACTTTGAGGAAATTCCCCCTCAGCAGCCACAATGACAATGCAGAAACCGGTTCTATCTGTTATCCTGCTGAGGCCTTTACCTGATAAGGACATGGTCAGCCTTGACCAATCATGCAAGCCCACACAAGCTTACCTGATCCCCCTGACCCCGTCCCTTACCTCTAGCTACTTAAGCAGCCCTTCTTTAATAAAAATTGAGGCTTGATCAGAATCCTGTCTTGCCTCCATTCTTTCGCATCCCTTGTTTGTTTCATTCCTTTAGGTTAAGCTGCCTAGGTCTCCCTTTCCCAAACCCCGCTGGCTGGGGCACTATACTAGACAATGCACCTGAAATCAAGCAGAATAGATGCAGGAAGTTTCTGTCAAGAGAGGTTGGTGTTATGGATTCATGCATCATACAGGGATATCATTAACACACTGTGCCACAGAAAATGGAAACATTATTAATTGTCTTTTGCTTGTAGGAAACGAATTGCCAAATTGGTCTTCTAAGTAGATTATCATCATACCAGCTGTGTTTGAGAATTAATTTTCCTGAAATACAGGAAGAATCTGTAGTAATTTGTTTTTCTGCTATTATTTTTTCCTTCAAAGACCAGGTCAACTTCTTGACATGATTGAGACCTTTTTTTTTCTTTCAATAAAATGACTGGTACTTTTATTGGAGATAGTTTCTTAGCCCTGATTTCTTTTTTTTGCGGTACTGGAGATGGAAACTGGGGGCATTCTACCTCCAAGCTATAGCCCCAGCCCTATTTTTTTTTTATTATTCTTTATTTTGAAACAGGGTCTCATTAAGTTGTGGAGGGCCTCACTAAGCAGCCGAGGCTAGCAGCAAACCAGGATCCTCCAGTCTCAGCCTCCCAAATAGTGGGATTACAAGTGTATGCCACCACACCCAGTGAGCCCTGATTTTTCAAAAGGCTGTTTCAAAAAGAAAACCACTCTAATTTTGGAACTTGTACCTCTTGGCATAAATTTAGCTGGATGAGCCAGGCATGGTGGTGCATGCTCATAATCCCAGTACATGGGAGGCTGAGACAGGAAGATCTCAGGTTCAAGGCCAGCCTCTGCAACTTAGTGACATCCAGTTTCTTTTCTTTCTTTTTTTTTTTTTTTTGCAGTACTGGGGATTGAACTCAGGGGGTGTTCTACCTCCGAGATACACCCCCAGCCCTATTTTTTATTCTTTATTTTGAAACCGGGTCTCGCTAAGTTGCAGAGTGCCTCACTAGGTAGCTGAGGCTGGCCGAGAACTCGGATCCTCGGGTCTCAGCCTCCCAAATGCTGGGATTACAAGCGTGCGCCACGCCTGGCTGTGACACCCTGTTTCAAAGTAAAAAATAAAAAAGGGCTGAAAGTGTATCTCCAAGGTAAAATGCCCCTGGGTTCAATCCCCAGTACCAAAAACAAAAAACTTAGTTAGATGAATACTTTCTTCCTTTGGAATCAGCATCGGTAGTATCCATAGGATAATCCACATTCCTCTGGAGGTGATTTGTGTAGCAGTATACATTCCACTGTCCTTGGGACTATAGGCATGCACCACCATGCTCAGCTTCTTGCAAATACTTTAGACAGGACCTAGAGGATTTGTATGTTTTTGTTTTGTTGAGGTGCTGGGTCTCAAATTCAGGGACTCATGCATATACTAGGCAAGCACACGACCACTGAGGTACATCCCCAGTCTTCTCGTGTGTTTTATATATTTATAGACATATTTAAAGAATAAAGAAACTGTTATCTGTAAATCAGTTCCTCTAAACAGTCCCTAAATGATCTCTCTGCCTCTTCCCTCCTTCTCTTTTATTTAATTCTATACATCCCAGAATGTCCATTCTAAAGCCAGATCTGATCCTATTGCCTGCAGAATAACACACCAACTTCTCAGTCTGATAGTCAGTTTGATAACGCCAGCAGACTTTTCCAACTTTATCTTGTACTCTGCACTTCCTGAACCATGTTAGAAAATCCTCCTTGGCCTGCATACATACGCTTACGCTAATTCCTCCTCGTGGCACACTTTCCCACCAGCTCTTCCTGTTAGATCCCTTCCCATCCCGCATGGCCCAGGATAAAGAGCACTATTTTTTTTTTTTTAATTTTGGTACTGGGACTTGAACCCAGGGGTATTCTATCTCAGAGCTACACCCTCAGCCTTTTTTATTTATTTTTTAATACCTTTTTTGTATTGTTTTTTACAGGGCAAAGGATTGAACCCAGGGCTTTGCATGTACCAGGCAAGCACTCTGACACTGAGCTAAATCCCCAACCTCTTATTTTTTATTTTGAAACAGTCTCACTAAGTTACTGAGGCTGACCTTGAACCTGCAATTCTCCTGTCTCACCTCCCAAGTACTGGGATTACAGGCCTGCATCACCACGACTGGTTTAAATGGCACTATTTTACATCTTCTTATTGAAAACTAGTCTCTGTCTCTCTCTCTCTCTCATTTTCTGATTATTTTCATTGCATATTGTGCTACTACTATAATTGGTTCATCTTGTACTTTCAAACTTTTTTTTTTTCAATACTGGGGGTTGAACCCAGGGCCATTCTACCTCCAAGTTAACCCCAGCCTTATTTTTTATTCTTTATTTTGAAACGGGGTGTCATTAAGTTTCAGAGGGCCTTACTAAGTAGCTGAGGCTGGCTACAAACCTGCAATCATCCTGTCTCAAGGATTACAAGTGTGCATCACCACGCCCGGCACTTTAAAATATTTTTAATGGTGCATTATATTTGTACATGACAGTGAGAGTCATCGTGATACATTCATATATGCAAATAAAATAATTTGGTCTGTTTCCTTCCCTGTTCTCATCTTGTATTAAAACTAAGGATGATTTGTGTACATGCTTGCCCTATTAGATAGACTATGGGCTCTTGAGGCCAGTGACCAAACTTTTTATTACCTTTATTCACTCAGTAATGAATGGGGCTAGCCACTGTCTTAAATATATTAATGAATTTTCTAGTGGATCAGGAAAGGCAGACCTTAACACATAATTAAAAGGATGTTGAATATTATTATGGAGAAAGGCAAGTTTTAACAGGAACATAAAAGGGAACATAATTTAGTGAGGGAAATAACAGAAGGTTTCCAGGAAAAACTAACATTGACACTGAATCCTAAAAGATAGTAGGAAATAGACAGGTAAGAGTGGGGAATAAAGCCAGGTGCAGTGGCCACACCTGTAATCCCGAGTTTCAGGCCAGCCTGGGCAATTTATGAGACCTTACCTCAGTAGAAAAAATAAAAAGAGTGGAAGCTGTAGCTCAGTGATAGAGTGCCCTTAGGTTCCATCTCCAGCACCACAGAAGAAAAGAAAAGAAACCAAAACAAGTGTTCAGGGGCTACAATATGAAGAATAGTTTGGAGACAGAGCAGATGTGGGAAGGTTGGTCATTCATTCATTCATTCATTCATTCATTCATTCATTCAGGGGTGGTTTTATCTATTTGTTGCAATCATCCAGGCAAGATATACTGGCTGGTGATTTACATGCTTACATCTGTGCATACCCTACAAGGCTGAGTAGTAGTGCTCATTTTCAGTATTGTTAATAAATGTTCCTTGAACTGAAGTAAATTAATTGAGTCATCATGCATAAACCTCAAGACACCACAATTACCAGGAAAGCATTGCAGATGGGCACAGTAGTGCACACCTGTAATCTCAGTACTTGAGAGGCTAGGAGAGGAGGATTGCAAGTTCAAGGTCAGCCTCGGCAACTTAGTGAGATTGTGTTTCAAAATAAAAAATAAAAAGGACTCAGGGTGTAGCTTGGAGGTAGAATGCCCCTGAGTTCAATCCTGAGTATCACCACACACACACACACACACACACACACACACACACACACACACACAGCATTACAAATACCTGGCATTCTTTTCCAGATGTGTTCCTCAGGTATGTGAATCTTAGCAAACCATTCCTTCTCTGGCTGTTCCCTAAATGTTTTATATCAGGAAGAAAGTGCTACAGGTAAAAGTACTGCCCTTCTCACTTGATGATAAACTTCCCTGAAAGGTCACTTGGGTTTTTTCTTTCTTTTTTTTTTTGAAGTACCAGGGATTGAACCCAGGGGCATTCTACCTCTGGGCTATGCCCCCAGTCCTATTTTTTTTTTATCCTTTATTTTGAAACAGGGTCTCACTAAGTTGCGGAGTGCCTCACTAGGTAGCTGAGGCTGGCTGCGAACCCGGATCCTTCGGTCTCAGCCTCTCGAATGCTGGGATTACAAGCGTGCGCCACCACGCCCGGCTTTTTTAGACCAATTTTGAAGTAGAGTTGTGTCATGTGAGAAGAGATGACTCAGAGAAGGGTCCCAAGGAGGTCCCAGAGGTGGGGAGGGGGGCTTAACGCAGGACCAGTGGGGTCCTTGGCTTATATGATAGAAAAGAATTTCAGCACACACTAGTCAGAGGCACAGATAGAGAGTTAGGAAAGCAAGGAGAACACATTCAAGGGAGAATGCCGGTTATCTTCAGAGAGGGACCACACTTTGGGGGTTCCCTATTCCTCTTTTATTAAAAAAAATTGTGTGTGTGTGTGTGTGTGTGTGTGTGTGTGTGTGTGTGTAGAGAGGGGGGGGGGACTGGGGACTGAACCCAGGGGCATTCTACCTCTGAGTTACACCCCCTCCCCCGTTCTATTTTATTTTATCTTTTGTGGTACTGGGAATTGAACTCAGGAGCATTATACCTTTGAACTATACCCTCAGCCCTTTTTATTTTTTGGTTTTGAAACAAGGTCTCGCTGTGTTGCTGCAGCCGTCCTAGGACCTGAGATCCTCCTGTCTCAGCCTCCTAAGTACTGAGAATATAAGTGTGCACCACTACAACTGGCTTTTATTATTTTATTTTGAAATGGGATCTCACTAATTACCAAGGGCTGGCTTTGAATCTGCGATCCTTTTTTTTTTTTTTGCGGTACCGGGGATTGAACTCAGGGGCATTCTACCTCCGAGCTATACCTCCAGCCCTATTTTTTTATTCTTTATTTTGAAACAGGGTCTCACTAAGTTGTGGAGTTTCTCACTAAGTAGCCGAGGCTGGCCGCGAACCCGTATCCTCTGGTCTCAGCCTCCCAAATGCTGGGATTACAAGTGTGTGCCACCACGCCCGACTGAATCTGCGATCCTTCTGTCTCAGTCTCCTATGTACTGGGATCACAGGTGTATGCCACCATATCTGGCTCCCAGAATTGGAAATTTTTAAAGCTCCTCAGATTTTAATGTGCAGCCAAAGCTTCATTAAGTCATCCGACTGGCCTTGAACTTGCAGACATCCTGCCTCAGCTTGCCAAGCAGTTGGGATTACAAGAATAAGCCACCAAGCAGGGTTCAGAATAACCCTGTTTGGATTTAATTTTCATCACTGAAAGTCTTCAATTTTTCTGTTATGTGAATTGCATATACAGTAAAAGGTTAGGAAAATTTAATGGAAAATAATAGAGCAATAATTATAATTTAAATGTTATCATATCCCACATTTTACTAACAAGAAAACAAATTTAACTAATTAAAATTACATAGCTAGTTAGAGGTGGAATAAGGACAAAATTTAAATAACAAACAATAGAACAAGATATCTCTCTTTTTTTTTTTTTTTTGAGGTACTAGGGATTGAACCCAGGGGCATTCTACCTCCGGGCTATGCCC
This sequence comes from Graphiurus murinus, assembly GCA_004027655.1. Classification (NCBI taxonomy): domain Eukaryota; kingdom Metazoa; phylum Chordata; class Mammalia; order Rodentia; family Gliridae; genus Graphiurus; species Graphiurus murinus. Next base: position 9,198 of record PVLC010013352.1, on the reverse strand, counting down.
CCAGTCCTATTTTTTATCCTTTATTTTGAAACAGGGTCTCACTAAGTTGCAGAGCGCCTGACTAAGTAGCTGAGGCTGGTCCCGAACCTGGATCTTCCGGTCTCAGCCTGCAAAGTACTGGGATTACAAGCGTGTACCACCACGCCCGACAATAGGGTATCTTAAAATATCCTAAGTGGATTTTTTAATTTTTTGGAACTTAATTAATTTATTAATGGGCTAAAATTATTTAAAAAGATTCACTCATGCAAAATAAAAAAATTCAAACAGTACTAAAAGTTACAAAATAAAAAGGAAATCTCTGGTCCCATTGCAATTCTTACTTTCAGATGTTCCTTTTTTCCCCTTAGCCATTTTGTCCACAAAGACTATGCCTACAATCTTCCACAAGGCGGCAGTATTGTTTACTCTTCAACAATCTTTCCTCTCCTCAAGGCCAAGAACTTTCCTGCTTTGAGGGGGGTGGCAGTGGTGGTGGCTGTGAAGATTCAACTTGTCTTTCCAGTGACACAGTCAGTACTGAAATGCCAGGTCAAGGCCAGATTCCTAATTCATGAGAGGGGGAAAAAAAATTGAGAAAGAACTGCACCAGACAGAACTGTGTAGAGAGTAGGAAGGATGCCGGGGACCCAGAGAGGACGCACCGGGCAACAGGCTGCCTGGAAACCTATCGATTTCCTGTCTGGGTAGGGCTACTGGGAGAGTGAAGGTCCACTTTTGTGAAAACGTACATCCAATTTTGTCATATAGTAAATCTTCCCTTCACAAAAAACAAACAACTGGACCAGTGGAGGGTTTCCATAGTATGTATCCCTATGAAACTCCCTGCCACTAGAAAATGGCCTGGAGCTTTCCTCCACCCCAGACCTAGGAATCAAAGTACCCTTCACTAAAAAGAGTTGGAGAGAACATGTTTGGATTTCCCAGATCTTGTGGATTTCCACAAGAAACAGCTAATAAGGAGCATAGATGTTTCTGGTTTTGCTATTAAATTTTGGAGCTATGTAGTAAGAGAAGAATGAAGTTTAGACTTCGTGTGATCCCATATCTACTTTACTAGAATAAAAAGCTTGTCACTGGTGACCTCTTTAGGATCCTGAATGACCCTTCTGCATGACATTCAGGGATAGGCTTCCCCATGACCTTGGAGGGGACAGAACTGCAGTACTAAGTGATGGAATCCTAGAAAGAAAAATGTGTTAATCTTCTCAAAGTCTTGAGATTGTTGCAGCAGGATCGAGCAGGCAATGAATGGACTTTGAGAGAAAGGATTGTGGGAGGGATATTTATTAAGAGTGCAGCTTTTAGCCAGGCGTGGTGGGTGGTGCATGCCTGTAATCCCAGTACTTGAGAGGCTGAGACAGGATGATCTCTATTTTAAGACCAGCCTCAGCAGCCTCTGCTACTTAGCAAGACTCTGTTTCAAAACAAAAATAAAAAAAGGGCTGAGGGAGTAGCTCAGAAGTAGACTACCCAACACTAAAAAAGAAAGAAAGAGTGCAACTCTTGTCCCGGAGGTGAACCCAGACAAACTATATCGTAAAAGTATGTGGGAAGCACATGATGGAATTTCCAAGACAACGTTTTAATTACCATGAATCCGTTGGGATGTGAGCTACTGTTTGGGACCCTTTGAAGTAAAGGGTTTATTCTTCCACACTGAGTATAGTGCACAGGACAAGAATTCAAGCCGCTCCTCTCCCATCAAAGTGCTTTCTAAAACTCTAAGCACTTAAGCCAACTTCATAGTTTGAATAGTCTTTTGGAAAACAATACGAATTGCCATGCCTAATGGAAATACTTGGACTTGTTATGTCAATTGAAATTAAAATCCTTACTTTCCACAAGCATTATTTCTTTTAGTGCCCATTGGCTATTTTTAAATGATATATTTGGTTTCAATACAATACTTTTTTTTTGTACACTGTACCAAAACTTCATTCTAGATTAGAGCACTTGGCAGTATGTCCAAATCATCATGGTTTGTAATGAGACATCCTGGACGTTTCCTGCATAAGGCTTAGAAACTTTATCTATTCCTGGCAGAAATTTATTGATAAACAAAAGAAACAGGATGTTCACCTGCATTTTGGGGGTTATGAAGCTAAAATAGGTTTTGTACAGGGTATGTAACGTAGTTAGTAAATATTCCCCAACCTCAAACTGGAAATAAGAAACCTGATCAAAAGCCAGGGAGGAAAGTTGGGGTGTGGTGGCACATGCCTATATATTCTGGAGGCTGAGGCTAGGGGATCATGAGTTCCAAGGCCAGCCTGGGCAACTTGGCAAGAATGTGTGTGTGTGTGTGTGTGTGTGTGTGTGTGTGTGTGTGTGTGTGTGAAAGAGAGAGAGAGAGAGACAGAAAGAATATGAGAATAATGAAATAAAGATTTAGGAATATTCATCTATAAATGATCAGGTTATTTTTATAAAGTCTAATCTGGAAAAGGGACCTCAAGTCTGGTCGCTAATTTAATCTCTTACAGAGCTTCTTTTTGTGTGTGTGGCACCAGAGATTGAACCCAGGAGGTTTCTACCTGTGAGCTACAGCCCTACATTTATGTATGTATGTATGTAATATTTATTTATTTATTGGTACTGGGGATTGAGCTCAGGGGCATTCTACCTCCAAGCTATACCCCCAACCCTATTTTATTTTTTATGTTGAAACAGGGTCTTACTACATTGTGAAGGTACTCACTAAGTTGCTCAAGTGGGCCTTGAACCTGAGATCCTCTTGTCTCAACCCCCTAAGTACTGAGATTATAAGCATGCGCTATTATTTTTATTTTGAAACAGGGTCTCTGTAAATTGCTGAAGCTGGCCTCGAATCTGCGATCCTCTTGTCTCAGCCTTCCAAGTACTGGGATTACAGGTGTACACCACCATGCCTGACTTCTGGAGAGTTTTTATAAACACACTAATGTCCACATGTAGTTCCTTCCTTCCTTCCTTCCTTCCTTCCTTCCTTCCTTCCTTCCTTCCTTCCTTCCTTCCTTCCTTCCTTCCTTTCTTTCTTTCTTTCTTTCTTTCTTTCTTTCTTGGAGTTGAACCCAGGGCCTTGCGCATGCTAGGCAGGCACTCTTCCACTAAACTATATCCCCGTACTTTGTGTGTGTGTGTGTGTGTGTGTGTGTGTGTGTGTGTGTGTGTGATTGGGGATTGAACGCAGGGGCATTCTACCTCTGAGCTATGTTTCTGATGAGGTAGAATAGAAGGAATAAAAATTTAGGCGGGAAGGAGACATTGGGAAGGAAAGGAAAAATATAGCTTTAAAATCTGGAGAGTTCATAGACCCTGCCCCCACCGGAAATCCTTTCCTACAAAAGCCAGACTTCAGCGACCTCCCATCTTCGAAACCTGAGAAAGGAGGAGGATCCAACTTGGAACGCCTACCTATCAACCGCCAATACTTGAGAAAGGAGGTCCCTCTTAAAAGTTTATAAAAAGGGCCCCCTTACTCTCTTTGCCCGCATGGCAGGGAAGATCTCCGAGTACCTGTTTTCCTAAATAAATACTTGCCTTTTGTTCCTGACTGGCATGTGTTAAAATTCTTTTTATCACAGAGGCCAAGGACCCACAAGTGGGACCTTGTTATCCCACAACATTCCCAGCCCTATTTTATTTTTATTTTGAAACGGGCTGTCACTAAGTTGCTGAATACCTCGCTAACTTGCTGAGGCTGGCCTCAAACCTGTGGTCTTATCTCAACCTCCTAAATTCTGGGATTAAGGATGTGTACCACCATGGCCTGCTCCCAGCCCTTTTTTAAAGTTTTGTTTTGAGACAGAGTCTCACTACTTTGCATAGGCTGGCCTTTAACTTGGGATCCTGCTGCCTCAGCCTTTGGAATAGATAGGATTATAGGCATGTACTACCTCACCCAACCAGAAGTTCTAATTGATGGAATCATATCTTGTGCTTTTTGGGTTTTTTTTTTTGCAGTACTGGGGATGGAACCAGGGGGCATTCTACCTCCTAGCTATAGCCCCAGTCCTATTTTTTATTCTTTATTTTGACCCCATTTTAAGGGCAGAGGAAGAAGCAGTGCAATTTTTTTTTTCTTTTATGATACCAGGAGTTGAACCCAGGGCCTTGCACATGCTAGGCAAGCACTCTTCAACTGAGCTATATTCCCATACTTTATTATTATTATTATTCATGCCAAAGAGGTCACTTTATTTACCAGCTGGGTAGAAAAGCTTAAAGGCTGTCACGTGGAATTTTGGTGTAGGCCAGTTTTATATCCTTTGGTTACAGAGTTGGGGTATGGAAAAGTCAGGTTTTTATGGTTATAAAATCATTACATTGTTTTACAAATCAGTTGTTTGTTTAGGATAGACAACTTATCTAGAAAACTATCTTGTGGCCAAAATAGCTTTCTCTTACCGAGTGCAACAAAGCAGTTTACAGAAGCAGATAATAGCAGTTAAGATTCCTTTTTACATCCTGGTTTAGCTACTGTTTGCCCCTTTGACCTTTAGTGAAAAGGGGCTTGCCTAAGACTTTTACCAAAAAATGGATATATCCCTGTACTTTGTGTGTGTGTGTGTGGGGGGGGGGGGACTGGGGATTGAACCCAGGAGCATTTTACCTCTGAGATATGTTCCCAGCCCTATTTTTATTTATTTATTTATTTATTTATTTATTTATTTATTTATTTATTTATTTATTTATTGCGGTACTGGGGGTCGAACTCAGGGGCATTCTACCTCCAAGCTATACCACCAGCCCAATTTTGTTTTTTTCAGCACGGATTTTTTATACATTTCTTGAGTACAACAGGGTTACATAGACATTTATGACACATCAATCATTGTCAGATCACAAATAGCACCACTTCTTCGTTTTACACGTATAGCCCACATTCTTAACATAGCCTGGTAAAACAAAGTTTCTAGAGTCATAAAATCATACTCCTTTAGGGTCATATATTTACTTTCTAAGAAGTAGGAGGGTCTCTCATCTACGCATCCTAGAAGCAATCTCCAGACTTCGAGATGCCAATGTAGCAATAGCAGAAGAGTCAGTATAATTACTCATATATGCAGATAGCAACTGCCAGGGGGGAAAGGGCCCAGCTGGGCTCCCACAACTCCCCCATTTTTATTTTAAAATGCACAAAGGACTGTGCCTGTCTTAGGTGGTTTCCTACCAGGTGCTTAATCTTACCCATCATGGGGTCTCGATGAGTCATTCAACGAGCCCTGTCTTAGGTTGATATTGCCCTGAGAAAATCAAACCTGTCATTGACTACCAGGCCCTGTGCGAGGCAGTGCTTGCAGTTTTATTCCATGTAAATCTGCTCATATACTAACATAGGCATTGATCACAAGGGGTACAACAAGTGGTAGAATGCATAAGCCTAGAATGACTATTGCTGTTGCTACGATAACTCCTCCCAGCAAGGAGGTAAATGAGGGCCAGGTGGTGACCGAGGCTTGAAGCCGATCTACAAATGTCTTAGCTGTTTCTACCACATTAATAGAAATGGGCTCCGCATTATGTAGATCAAACCTATTTTTTATTCTTTATTTTGAAACAGGGTCTTACCAAGTTGTGGAGTGCCTCACTAGGTAGCTGAGGCTGGCCTCGAACCCAGATCCTCCTGTCTCAGGCTCCCAAATGCTGGGATTACAAGTGTGCACCACCATGCCCGGCTCCCTATTTTATTTTTATTTTGAAACAGGGTGTCACTAAGTCTGAACCCAGGAGCATTCTATCTCTGAGCCATATCCCCAGCCCTATTTTATTATTTATTTTGAAACAGAGCTTCGCTAAGTTGCTGGGGTTAGCTGCAAACCTACATCCCTCTTATCTTATCCTCCCAAGTACTGAGTTTACAGGTATGTGCCACCACGCCCAACTATAATTTTTATTTTATTTTAGTTTTTTTTGTGGTACTGGGGATTGAACCCAGAGGCACTCTACTGTTGAGCTATACCCCCAGCCCGATTTTATTTATTTAGAAACAGGGTCTTACTAGGTTGATGGGAGTCTCACTACTTGCTGAGGCTGTCCTCAAACCTGTGATCCTCCTTATCTCAGCCTCCCAAGTACTGGGATTACAAGGATGCACCACCATGCCCCACTTAATTTTAATTTTAATTTTTTCTTTTTTCTTTTTTTTTTTTTTTTTTTTTTACTGAGTAAGTTTAAAAGGCTGTTCAGCCAGGCATGGTGGTGCATGCCTGTGACCCCAGGACTTATGAGGCCCTCAGCAACTTAGTGAGACCTTGTTTCAAAAATGAAAAGTAGCCTGGTGTAGTGGCACACACCTATAATCCTAATACTTGGGAGGCTGAGATAGAAGGATTGCAGGTTTGAGTACAGTCTTGGCAATCAAGCAAGACCCTGTTTCAAAGTGAAAAGTAAAAAGAACTTGGGGTGTAGCTCAGAGGTAGAATGCCGTTGGATTCAATCCCCAATGCCAAAATCAATAAATAGATAATAAACAAATAAATAAATAGAGCTTGGGTTGTATAGATAGAACACCCCTGGGTTCAATCCCCAGTAAAACACACCCCCCCCCACATAGATAGAACACCCCTGGATTTAACCCCCCAGCACCACACACATACAAAAAGCTATTCAGCAAAGCTCTTCTTTGTCTTCTATATCTAAAGAAACTCTAGATGCCAGAGGGAGACTTTCACATAGATTATGAAGGCTAAAAGTTAAACTAAAAGCTAGGTAGAAGGTGCATACCTAAAATTCCAGTACTTGGGTGGCTGAGACAGGATTGCAGGTTCTAGTCCAGCCTCAGCAATTTAGTGAGACCCTGTTTCTAAATAAAAAATAAAATCAGACTGGGGGTAGCTCAGGGGTAGAACACCCCTAGGTTCAATCCCTAGTACCACATACACACACACATACACACATAAATTTTTTTGATAAATGAAGAATCATTAAGAAGGCACTTTTTCCTTAGCACAGAAAGGGGCCTTAGTCTGAGCTAAATTACAGTGATATGGGATTATCATGGCTGAAGTTGGTCTTTAGATGAATCACTACTTATTCTTTCCAGAAATGCCACTTGGAATAGACAGTGATATAGTTGTATTTTATGAAGAAACTTTATTTTCAGCTAGTAAGTCAAAATTATAATGTGTTAATTAACAAATATATCACTTTGAATTTTTCTTCTATACATTTTCACAGTTAAGATGGCATTTACATTAATCTCATTTATTTGGAGGTTCTAACTAATAGGTGTAGATTGGCTTTCCTGATATTAATTTTGGTTACTGAGCACTTAGAGAGAAGGCTGGAAATATTTCCAGATAGTATTTGTTAAATTTCTTGAAGCATGAAAATAAAATTTCTCCACAAGGAGAGTCAGTGTCAGTTGTATAAATTGACAAATGCTTGCAAGTAGCTTATCAACACTTTGTTGATCGTTTTGGCAGATGCAGGGCAAAAAGTGTTAAAGGTTATTAGTAGAGATGAGGGTGGATTTAAGATGCAAAGATGGACAAACGTGGAGCCAAGAGGGCTTAAATGCTAACTCATCTGTAGTTCATTATCTCTAATTTCTTTTTTAATTTTTATTTTTAATTGACAAAATTATATATATATATATTTCTTTTCTTTTCTTTGTGGCACTGGGGATGAACCCAGGGGCATTCTACCTCTGACTACATCTCAGCCATATTTTTTATTCTTTATTTTGAAATAGGGTCTCACTAGGTTGTGGAGGGCTTTACTAAGTAGCTGAGGTTGGCCATGAACCTGTGATCCTCCTGTCTCAGCCTCTCAAGTACTGACATTACAAGTGTGCACCACCACACCTGGCAAAATTGTATATATATTTTAAAAAAATTTTTATACTGGGCTTTGTACCTCTAAGCTACACCTCCTCTCTCTCTCTCTCTCTCTCTCTCTCTCTCGCTGGGGATTGAACCCAGGAGTGTTCTACCCCTGAGCTACATACCCAGCCCTATTTTATTTTCTATTTAGAAACACGGTCTCGCTAAGTTGCTCAGGCTGGCTTCAAACCTGTGATCCTCCTTTCTCAGCCTCCCAAGTACTGGGATTATAGATGTGCACCACCACACCTGGCTTCATTTTTAAAATTTTGAAACAGTCTCCCTAAATTGCTGAGGCTGACCTTGAGTCTGTGATCCTTTTGTCTCAACTTCCTAAGTAGGGGATTACAGGCATGTGCCACTGTGCCCAGCTTTAAAAAAAAAAAAAAAAAAAAAAATATATATATATATATATATATATATGGTACAACATGCTGTTTTGAAATATGTATACATTGTGGAATGGCTCAATTGAACTAATTACCATATGCATTATCATCTCTAATTTCAAAGAATGGCAACTACGTGCTGTGAATCCTTTACACATTGCCTATGCACCCCAGTTGCTAAAGTGGGAAGGAAAAGCAACCTAGTGTCCATCTGATGCTGTTTCCTTCAGCACAGCTAATTGGATAAGAGGTAGACACCTGACCCAAGTGGAGCTAATTACATATTCTCTCCTGGGGATTTAGAATTGGCTGCATAGGCTTTTGTTAGTTTGCAGTACGAGGAACTAGAGGCTATGAGTGATGAAGAGCCGGGGCAGGACTGCCCTTTCCACCAAGGAGATGCTGGAGCTCAGAAAGTCAATTTCCAGAAAAAAAAGAAGACATTAAGGAGCCTAGAAAAGATGAAAATAATGTCTTTGGTTCCTAACTTAAGTTTTATGACAAGCCCCACGAGCTTTGGTTTCACAAATACACCTGTATTTTCCAATAAACACCATCCCCTTGTGCTTGAACTAATTCAAGTGAGATTCTCTCCCTTGCAAGTAATTATCCTTGATTAAGACAGTGTTCTTCTCAAGTAGACTTAACCAAAGGGGATGGATGGGAGTGGGGGGCTGGGGGGGACACCCTAATGCACACGGTGCACTTTCACAAATATATCAAGGTCAATCACTAAACTGAACTTGAGAAGGAGGGAGGGCAAGGGAGCGGAGTGGGAACTGGGGAAGGGGTTAAATGAGTAATGTGTGCATATATGCCTTTATCAGCTTGTACCTAATAAAGATATATGTTTACAATGCACCAATTATTTATTTATTTATTTATTTATTTATTTATTTATTTATTTATTTATTTATTTGCAGTACTGGGGATTGAACTCAGGGGCGTTCTACCTCCGAGCTATACCCCCAGCCCCATTTTTTTTTTTTTTTTTTTTTTTT
>PVLC010013351.1:30521-42062 GCA_004027655.1 Graphiurus murinus | reverse complement strand
GCTCCTCAGGCCTGCGCACAGGCAGCCTGGGGTTGACAGCAGTGTGTCTCGGAGCAAGCCACTCCACCTTTGTCAGCCTCAGTGTGCTTCTCATTTTTTTTAAATGTAAGATCCTTCTGAACAAGTACGTGCAGTCTGTGAACTTAAAGGCCCTCTAGAGATGATGTCAAGGCAACTGCTTTGTCTGCTTTTACTCGACACAGCTGGTCCACTGGCTCGCTGTTCTGTGGGTCAGAATTTCAGAAAAAGCTCCACGGGGCCGTTGTGACTCAGGGTCTCAGGTGAGATTGCAAAAGCCAGTGGTGGACTGGGGCTCCGTCACGGGGAGGCTCGGCCATATTGGAAGGTGCAGCTGGTCATTCAAGAGGCTGGCAGCTGATGCCAGCTGCCTGCAAGGAGCTTTGATGGGGCTCCCCGTGTGGTCTTAGCTAGTTGTTCCTCTCTCTCTCTCTCTCTCTCTCTCTCTCTTTTTGGTACTAGAGGTTGAACCCAGGGGCATCCTACCTCCAAGCTACATTCTCAGCCCTTTTTTATTTTTTCTTTTGAAACAGAGTCTGCTAAGTTGCTAAGGGTCTCACTAAGTTGCCAAGGCTGGCCTCCATCCTGCAATCCTCCTGTCTCGATCTCCCAAGTACTGGGATTACAGGCATGTGCCAACATACCATGGCTTCAAAGACAAGTATTCCAGCCTACCTATTTTTGTTTTTGTGTTGGGGCAGGAGGATTGAACCCAAGGGCATCCTACCTCTTAGCTACACCCCCACTCCTATTTATTTTATTTTGAAACAGAGTCTTACTAAGTTGCCAAGGCTAGCCTCAAATCTACAATCCTCCTGTCTCAAGAGAATCTTAAGTACTGGGATTACAGGTGTATGCCACTTCATCTGTCTCCTGCCCAGTTTTTCTTATTTAAAACTCTTTAAAATCCCAACTCATCAAGATGTGAAACAACTAAAGGCCTTTAAAATATTACATTTGTCATTTCTAAAAGAGAAGGCTATGGATAATCACAAAACAAGAGCCCTGTGCTGCAGGGATAGTGCTGAGAATTCTAGTCATTATGTTAAAAAGGAGTTTTGTTCTCAAGGGCCTTGGCACCAGTCTTTTGTGTATGTGTGTGGGAGGGTACTGGGGATTGAGCCCAGGGATATTCTACCTCCAAGCTACACCCCCAGTCCTTTTAATTTATTAATTTATTTTTTGTTTTTGTTTTTTTCAAACATGGTCTTCCTAGGTTGCTCAGAGTCTTGCTAAATTGCTGAGGCTGGTCTCAAACCTGTAATCCTCTTGTCTTAGCCTCCAGAGTACTGAGATTACAGGTATGAGTCACCATGCCCAGTTGCCAACCTCTTTCATTTGTGTCTTATTGCTGGAATCTACTGTTTGATATTCCTTGCTGGCTATCCACAACAGCTGATGGTAGAAACAGTCAGCAATTCCTCAGCTCTGATCTGGCCAGTCTTTGGAGAGGACTTAGCTGGTGAGACATTCACCCTTTGTCTTCTCGTGAGTTAGGGTGTGGGGGCATCTGCAGGACGACCCTGGCAGCAATGGTAAGGAGGCTGGTGACCCGGGCTCCTGTCTCCTTTGTGATCTTTATTGGCCGTCCTGCTGGATTTTGTGCAGTATTGGTCACAGCCCGGACACCCATCATGTGTCTCCTGGTGGTCTGCCTGGTTCCGCTGCTAACCATTGTCTGCCTCTTTTCCATGGCTTCTGGCTCAGGAGAGTCAGGACCCTGGGATCAGTGCCCCTTGGACACCCACATGTTGGGAGAGAGGACCCCTGCTTAGAGTCAGTGGGACGGCGCCTTTGGAGATGGCCTCCTACACATCCCCATACCTTTTTGCTCCTCTCACTTTCATTCTTCTGAATTTTCTGTTAGAATGATGTGGGAAATCCTTTCATCACAGTGATGTTCATTTTACCTGTAGGTACCAGTAAATTTCCCATCTGGGCCTGTCACCTAATCCTTGGCAACATTCAACTTCCTTCTCCCTGCTGCAAGGCAAAGGTCAGCTGGGGCTGTACATGCAGGAAACCTTGTCGTTCCCACACTGAGCCCTGTTACTCGTTTCTCTTTCCTTGCAGTGGCCTCCTGGTCGCTCTTGGCCATGCTTGGGATTCACATTTCTTGCAGTTGCTGGCTGGCCTCAGCCTCTGGGTTCATGGAGGCACTCATGATGACAGCCCGTGCCAGCAATGCACGCAGGGTGTGAAGTGGCTGAGCAGTCGGGCAATGGCAAGGCCACCTGCAGCTCTCCTGGGGTTTATTCTCTGCTCTTGCTTCCTATTTGATTCCTCAGCCTCTTTCTTTTCATCCATCAAATAGAGGAACTAGAACAGATGGCCCCCTAGCTCCTGCTTCCAGGACCCTACGGAACAAGCTTCCCAGAATTAAAGCTTCTGGTCCAGCTAGGATTGACCAAGGACAGATGGATTAGCAACTCCTTCCCCTTCCCAACTTCTCTGTCAATTAGCTGAGCCCAGACTGTAGACACAGCTTTCTCAGGGGCGAGCCTGGCCATTTCAGGAGACTGGTGGTCCGCAGCGTACACTGTGCCCCAGTCACCCTGTCTTGAGCAGCATACACAGAGACTGAGACACTGTAACTTACCCCTGGCCTTCCTGCCCTCGAGGGACAGTGGCATTCTTCTAAGGGCACCTCCAAGGAGGTGCACACTCCTTGGGTATCCACAGGGACACTGGAGGAGCAGAGGGCATTTGAAAGGTGGCCCAGTACAACTGAGGAACTAAGGTATTTGTTTTATTTAATTTTAATGAACTTAAACTTACATGTGGGTGTGGCTAGTGCTTGCTATATTACACAGCACAGTGCAAGATAGTAAATTTGTTTGAAAACAAATGGATACTAAATTTGTTTTTAAACAAATTTAAATTTCTTTAAAAACACATGGATTTGTTTTTAAAGATCTAAGATAATTTTATCAAAGACAGATGTTCAAATAAAAACTCACACATGAGTATTCATAACAGCCAACAGGTAGAAATAACACAATGTTCATGAAAAGATGGATGAGTGAACAAGATGTGGTGTCATGGTTTGGATACGAGGTGCTCCCCAAAGACTCGTGTGTTACAGGCTTGGTCCTGATGCAGCAATGTCCAGGAGTGGGGCTTTGGGGGAAGCAACTGGATACTGAAAGTTCTGACCACATCAACAGGTTAATCCAATTAACCTGAATGGACTACTGAGAGGCGGTAGAAACCATAAGCAGGTGGGGCATGGTTGGAGAAAGTAAGTTACTGGGGACATGCTTGTGAGGACTACATCTTGTCCCTGACCTCTTTTTCTTTTTGCTTCTTGGCCTACACGAGCTGAACAGCTTTCCTCTATCATGCCCTTCCACCATGATGTTCTGCTTTGTCTCAAGCACAAAGCAATGGAGCCAGTCAACCATGGACTGAAACCATAAGCCCAAGTAAATCTTTCCTCCTTTAAGTTGTTACTGTCAGGTAGTTTGGTCACAGTGACAAAAAGCTGAGTAGCGTGTAATATAACCATACAATGGAATATTATTCATCCATAACAAGGCAACAAGATACTGATCCATGCTATAACATGGACAATCCTTGAAAACATGGTGTGCTAAGTGAAAGAAGTCAGACACAAAAGGCTATATATTGTATGACTCTTTTTAAATGAAATGTCCAGAATGGTTCTTAGAAACAGGAAGTAGATTTGTAGACGCTAGGGGTTGGGGGAGAAGCAAGTGGTAACTGACTGCTCATGCGTATGACGTTTCCTTCATGACAGATTAAAAATGTCTTGGAACTAAATAAAGGTCATAGCTGCACAACATGAATGTACTAAATGCCACAAATGGTCAATTTTATGTTATGTGTATTTAGCACAATAAAACCAAACAAAACAAAAACAAAAATAACATTCTCTCTCTTGATTGCTTTGAAAAGGGGAATAAAATCCTGATTCCCTAGAATTTTGTCTGAAGGCACATTCAGCCTCTTGCCACCCCACCCAGGTCAGAGGACACCACTCAGGAGTGACCACTGAGTTGCTGTCCCTGGAGGGGTCAGGAAGTGCTAAGTGAGAGCCAGACAATGACAAACCTCCACCCCCACCCCTAGGCAAGGCCCTCCTAGTCCTCCCTGGGGAGTCAGGGAGGGGGCAGCTTGGCCACATGCAGCTCATTCCTGGGAGAGTGGGAAGTAGGGTGCACACCGGGTCAAATGATTAACAGCCCTCCTGCCCCACCCATGGAGGCAGAGCACACAGTATTAATCAGGAGCCAGTGATCTTTGCTCATCCATCCCTTCATGTGGGGCAGTCCCCAGTGTTCACTGAGGATGCTGTGTGGAGCTCCTAACCTTTTCCTGCAGTCTGCTGGGAACCCCGCCTTCCTCACACCCAGTACCAGCTGAAAGGACAAGGTACCATCATTCAGCAGGGGACATCACCCCAGCAGTGTTTGGGCTCAGAAATGACTCAACAACCAGACTACACTCCTGGTTCCCCAAGGCAGGGGAAGACCCCTTCCCCAATGACAGAGGAAATTCACTGTGCAGATGTCAGGTCAAAGAGAAAATGACCCCCAGACCAGGACAGGTGAGAAAGGGGAATGTGGTCTCTGCAGGAACTCAGAGATGGACCTCAGAGCCCCCAGGCTGTGTTCTCTGCAGGACCATGCCCTGTGTCCAGGCTGACGTGCAACCTTTAAGCTTTCGAGTGTGTCCTGGGGCTCATGAACCTGCCCTCAAAAGGCTTTCAAGGCAAACAGACTTTAGTTTGATTTTCTGCTCTGCCACTCTCAGCGGTGTAACCTTGGAGATGTTGCTTTATCCCCCTAGCCTGTCTCCACATCTGTAAAACGGGGAGAAGGAAATTTACTTGATAGCATTGTCGTGGGGATCACATGACATAATGGCAGGTGAAACCATTAGCCCATTCCTGACCCTGGGTAAGAAGTGCTTCATTAATTAAAGTATGATTATAATCATGCACATGGTCAAACACAGCTCTCGATGGGAATGCTGTTGCAAAATATATGGCCTATTGTGTTAGAGTGAAGTGGCCAGAGGGGCTCTGGAAGGGGTGCCGGAAAACTTGGAGACCCACTGCCACTGGCTAGGGAGCAAAGTTTCACTATTTTTTTAATCCTGCATCCCAACTGGAATCTGTAAAGAATGACCTAGACTGCTCAAGAAATAGGTCCTTAGCAGCTCAGAAAAGTCTTGCTGTGCACCCTAGAGGATGCTCTGTTAACTGTCCAGAAGGTCCAACCCCTGGCTGACCTCGTTCTCCTCAGCCCTTCCTCCACCTGTACCCTGTGCCTCTCTTCCTATGCCTGGCTCACTGTGGATATGCTCATGGCTCAGATACCTGTTATCCTGGAAGACTTGGCCTCTGGCTTCATCCGCTCAGTGACAGGAGGGAACAGCCTCCTTTTCCACACCTCATCCCGCAGGAGTGGACCAGGTAGAGCCAGTCCTCCTGCTGTCCACTGCTACGGTTTGAATGTCTGTGTGCCTCCAAAATTCAGGACGACGATATTGTGGTGGGGCCTGTAGGATAGGACTAAGTCATGAGGATTCCGTGCTCAAGGGTGAGATCAGCGCCTTATGAAAGGGCTGGAGGGAACTAACTGCCCTGTCCCTCTTCCATCCCTTCTGCCATGTGAGGACACAGCATTTATCCCCTCAGGAGGATGCGACAGGGAGACGCCATCTCGGATGCAGCAACCAGGACCTTGCCAGATCCCAAACCTGCTGGAACCTTGATCTGGGCACCAAGACTATGAGAAATGCATTCCTGTTCTTTGTAAATTACCCAGTCCCAGATATTTTGAAATAGCCAACCTCAGTTTCCCTGCCAATAATGTCAGGACGTTAAGTTGGATGCTATAGAAGCCTCCTCCCCTCTGACATTTCATGCTTCTAAGCCTTATTACTGGTGTGCATGGGATTTTTGTTGATGTTTTGTAAAATGCAAACTCTGAAAGCTGCCAGAAGACAGGAGGCTCTATAGGGATGAGTCACACTGGGGAAACTGAAACCCCAGATTAATTATTTCTTCTCCATGTGTCTCCTATTTGTCTTGCCTCCATTAACCTTTGGGTCAGTTGATTGTGAGAAAACTGAGTGCAGGGTGGAAGCAGGCTGGTTCCTGTCTGAGGCACCTGCCAGCTGCCATGCCCTGGGGTTTACATCCAGGGGAGCAGGGACCAGGGCTGCAGGTGGCCAGGGCAAGGAATCTTCTGGAGCTGCCTCTGAGGACTGAGTCCTCCCTCAAGTCACCCTTTTGCCACCCCTGCCCCCAGCACCCAGGGTACTGCGGGTGTGCTCTGGAACATCACAAACTCTAGCATTGGGGCCACTGTGGTAGCCACGAATGGCCCTTCAAAGTTCAATGATTAAAACTAAATTTGGTTATAAATTCAATTCAGTAAAATTAGTTCCCTTTTAAGTGTTTGGCAGCCACATGTGGCTCTTGGTTACCATGTTAGACAGCACCAATAAAGAACATTTCCATTGTCAGAGTGCAATGTGCACAGTGCTGCTCAAAGTATAGGAAATGAGAGAAAACATTTCCCTGGTGTTAGAAAGTGCCAGGGATGGAGTTTGCAGGACATCCAAGGTCACACATCTGATGTCCTGGCATACATGCATACCCCATCCCTCATCTTGGATTCTCGGGGCACAGGAGGTAGGCTGTGCCTTTGAGGGGGCAACTTTCCTAATGTCAATTTCAGAAACCTGGAACTCCCTCTCTGGGGGAGCTCTCTGGAGGACAGGAGTGTGGGATTGCTCAGAGACAGCAACTCACATTTATTGAGCCTTTGCTGCGTGCAGCAGCTCTGCTAGATGTTTTGCTTACATTTGCTTAATCCTTACAACTGACTGAGCTGTGAAAGCAGGTAAGCCACCCCCCCCCCATGGCTCCTTGTGATCAGGGACTGCTGAGTTAATATTTGCCAAGTTCTCAGAGTAGTGCCCAGGACATGGCAAGTGCCATGCAAATGTTTGTTAGAAGAATGAATCCTCCTCGGATTTGGGACTCTAGGTAAGCGATTGGCAGAAGAGACAGGAGAGGGATGTAGAGGACACTATTGTGTTTGATCATGCTGTCCCATGGCCCCTTCCCAGTTGACTTCCTTTGGGGAATCACTCTTCCTCACTGAGTTGATGAACAATGTATACCATGATGCTCTGCCTTGTCCTGACCAAGAGATAGGCGTTTAGCCAATGGAGCACTCTCTCTGCCAGGACTTTGAATCAATCCCAATTCAAAGACACAAAGATGGAAACTCGCTCACCCCAGCATCAGTGCCTGGCAGGGTCAACTGCTTTCTATGACCTGGATCCCCAGAGATGGGCTCTACTCTTTTTTTCTTTCTAACCTTGTTCTCTAGTTTCTGGCCAGTGTCTCTGCCTGATAGTCCTTCATTCAATTCTTTTTTGATAAAACCAATCAGAATTGTTTTCTGTGACTTGCAATCACAGAAGTTTGATACTTCAAGTGAACACAAAGTCACAGCCCTGAAAAGAAAAGCTGGAAGGAAGAGAGATGGAAGAAACCAGAGAGGGAAACAGACTTGGGCTTCAACAGCCATTTTTCTCTCCCTGGATGATCCCAAGTGTTGTCTCCTGGCCAGTTGGGAGGTGTTGAAGAATGATATGATACATTGGCCCTAATTCTTCCCCTCTCAGTATTTACATTTTTTATTGTTTGATGTTGCAACTCCTCACAGTGGAGGTGAAGGATATTTCTCCACTTCTTCAGTTTGGGTTCAGCCATGTGGCTTGCTTCTCTGTTGAGATGAATGATGTGAGTAAATACTTGTAATATACTGGAAAGTTTGGGCTTGCCCTTTTGTATTCTTGAAGCTGCATTGGAAATAACACGCCCAAGAACTAGGGAGCACATCTGGACCCAACTAGATCCTGCAGCCACTCTACTGAGCCCAACTTAGGTCAGCAGAACTCAGCTAACTTGCAGACAAAAGAGTGAGAGAAAATGGTTATTGCTTTAACTGAATCTTAGGAAAGTTTGTTACACAGTTTTATTATTGCATTGGCTGACTGATACAAGTAGGCTATAAATCAAGGTGCTAAAGTGCTATGATAAACAGCAGCATAATTATGACAGTTCCCCTTTATTTAGCCTGCACCAAGAACTGGTTATTCACTGTGTATGTGATATCTCATTTAACCAACACAAACAACCCCAGGAGTTGGTTCTATTATTTTCATTTTACACACCACAGGATTAGCAGGTGGCAGTGCTAAGATTCAAAGCCAAGCATATTTGTCCACATTATATATTATTCTGTTAACCTCTGACCCCCGTTCCACTGCTTCCCATGGCTCTGTAACTGGGTAAAAATGACTATACAGGACATCTAAAGCACAATCCAAAGAACTTTAGGCCCAGAAGTGTGTGTGTGTGTGTGTGTGTGTGTGTGTGTGTGTGTGTGTGTGTGTCAGAGAGAGAGAGAGAGAGAGAGAGAGAGAGAGAGAGAGAGAGAGAGAGAAAGAGAGAAGCTGGGAATGGAATGCTGGAGCATTTTACCTCTTAGTTACAGCCCCAGCACTATTTTTAAATTATTTTTAGATCACTACGACTACTTTTTTTATTCTGTTGCATAATTGTCCCAGACTAGATGACTAGACCATTGAGAGCTCCTTTTCTCCTCCCCCTCCCCCTCCTCCTCCTGCTCCTTTTTCATATACTTTTATTGGTGCATTGTAGTCTCACATCATAATGTGGTTCAGAGTGATAGGGACACACGCACACAGCACTTGGTGAGCTTCGTCTCAGCTCCCTCCCCACTCTCTCCTCTTCTCCATACATGATGTTGAGATTGGCGTTGGCCACTTCACATGTTTACATAGTGTCAGGGGAGGCATTTTGAGTTTTTGTTATTTGGGGGTTTGTGGGTAGTGGTTGGGGTACTGAGGATGAAACCCAAAGGTGTTTCACCTCTGAGCTACACCCCCAGCACTATTTTATTTATTTATTTTTTTGTGGTATTGGGGATAGAACCCAGGGGCATTCTACCTCTAAGCTATACCCCCCAGCCCTATTTTATTTTTTATTTTGAAACAGGGTTTCACTAAGTTGCTGAGGGTCTTGCTGAAGTGCTAAGTTGCCAATTTGCTGAGATTGGCTATAAATCTGCCATCCTCCTGTCTCAGTTTCCCAAGTACTGGAATACAAGGGTTTGCCACCACACCTAGCTTATTTTTTATTTTGAAAAGGGTTTTGTTAAGTTGCTGAAGGCCTTGCCAAGTTGCTGAGGCTGGCCTATGAACCTTCAATTCTCCTGTCTCAGCCTACCAAGTACTGGGGTTATGGGAGTATACCACCATGCCGGGCTAGGCCCAAAGATTTTATTCCAAGAACCAATAGAAGTTACCACAAGTCCTTGGAAATGTGCTTTATTTCTCACTAAGAATTTATAGGCAATTGATTAATAATATAGTTAAGGGTCCTGAATTTAATTTCCTACATCTCTTTTATATTTGTGATTAAGAGACACACTCCTTCTATTCACAGTCTTAGTCTGTATACCATTGTATTGAAAAGTACTGCTGGTTTTCTGACTTCCCAAATGTCTTGTTCATCTGTCAGTTTCCCTCCAGGCCCCCATCATCTCTCCCTATGTAGCCCCTTGCCCCAGGTCTTCAATTTCCAGTCTTGTCCCTGCAATCCATCTCTCCTCTATGGCCAGAGTGATCTTTCCCAATTGCACATCTCACCAGCTCTCCTCTTTATTTAAAGTACTTTAATGACATCTCAGTATATTAAAATTAGTGACAAAGGACTTGCACATGACCTGTCTTCAGCCTCTTCTCTTACTGTGCTCTCTCTTCTCCAGTGGGTTCCAGATACTCTGCTCATCCCACTCTTCCTCAAACGTTCCAGATGCCTATGCTGCCTCTGACCACAGGACCTTTGTATGTGCTGGCCTTCTTGCTGGGACACTTTCTGCACCCAGCCTTCTCACTTAGTTAACTCTTCCTCATCCTTCATATTACCCTTTGATGGTCACTTCCCCTAATCAGCATTCCCCAGACTGGGTTAGATTTCCTACCCACATACCCTCCACATACTTCCCCCATGCAGACCTTTGGGTAGCTGTGCATTTATTGTATGATGATTGCATTGTGCTTTAGAATGCAGGCTTAGCATCCAGACTGCCAGAATTCTGATCCCAATGCTTACACCTATGAACTGTTTGGCCTTGAGCAGATCCTTTAGTCTTTCTGTGTCTCGGTTTTCTCATCTGTAAATGGGAGCCCCTTTCAGGAATGCCATGATGATTAATGAACTCAGTAGTGTGAAGGACTGAGAGAGTGAGGTGCATTTGTGGTTATTAATAATTCTCCTTCCTCCTGCATCTTGCCCCTTCCCTGTCTCCTGCAGCCCCATCTCCCCCCACTAGTGCTCTGACTTATTGTTCAGAGCAGCTAGGTCAACAGCACCCACTCCCTTCAGAAGGGAGAGGGGTTACAGACAGCATTTGTATTTGGTATGCATATTCATACACACGATTCTCCCACACGTGCAGACACACACAAATATGCATATGTATATGCACACACAGAAATAAATGCATACATGAGGACATGCATGGACACACACCAAAGGATGAAAACCAGTTTCCAGAACTAATTGGCAGGAATGGGTGTTTCTGCTGTGCAAAACAAATGGAATTTAGAAAGCAGATGTTCTGCTCTATAGTAAACACAGGAACACCAGATCCCTTGTCCAGAACTGACCTCCATTCATGGCACACACGCTGTCCCTGGGGCGGCTTCTCAACTAGCCAATGCAGCAAGTGACCGAGGTAGGATCCTGCAGAAGCACTAAAAGCAAGGGCCTATTTTCTCTTCACCAGAGAGGCACAGATATGGAATGAAGAGAGGAACCCAGAAAATAGAGTCCTAAGACTTAAAAAAAATATGCCTGATTTTCAATACACACACACACACACACACACACACACTTTTTTTTTAATTAATGCATTGCAATTATACATCATAGTGAGGTTTGAGGTATGACACAAACAATCCCTCCTGTGTCCCAATTTCACCCTAGCTTCTGCATATGAGGAAGGACATTTGACCTTTCACCTTTTGTGACTGACTAATCTTACCATAATGTTCTCCAGTTCCATCCATTTCCCTGCAAATGACATAATTTTGTTCTTCTTTACAGTTGAGAATTCCACTGTGTACATATCCTGTAGTTTTGTAATCCATTCATCTATTGATGGACATCTTGGCTGGTTCCAGAGTGTGGCAATTTGAATTGTGCGACTATAAACATAGATATGCATGCATTACTCTTGTAGTTTAGTTTCCATTCTTTTGGGTAGATACCCAGGAGCTGTATAGTTGGGTAGTACAGTAGGTTCATTCTCATTCTTCTGAGGATCCTCCACACTGTTTTCCAGAGTGGTTGCACTAATTTGCAATCCCACCAACAATGTATCAGAGTTCCTAGTTCTCCACATCCTCGCCAGCATTTTTTTTTTTTTTTTTTTTTTTTTTTTT
>PVLC010013351.1:0-30421 GCA_004027655.1 Graphiurus murinus | reverse complement strand
GCCAGCATTTTTTATTGTTTGTGTTTTTACTGATTGTCATTCTAACAGGGGTTTTGCATCTCTCTGATTACTAATAATGTTGAACATTTTTATACATTTATTGTTTGTATTCTTAATGATTGCCATTCTAACTCTAGCTATTATGGAAAGTGATATTTTATGGGTATATGTATATATTATACACTACAGATATAAAAGCATATTTATACATGTACTACATGCATAGAATACTTCTTGATGCATGCATACACATACATATGTGTGTATACGTGTATATGTATTGAGAATATCCTATCAAGTGACCTATCTGGGCTCTCTGTGTAAGTGCTCTGTGTAGGTGGCTGTAATTGTTTCTTCTTCTGTGCTTCTTGAAGCTTGGGATCCAGGTTTAGTTATGTCTGGAAGCACAGCTCCGAACACAGAGCTGAGCATTTGAAACAGCTTACATAACTGGAGTGGGATTTCTTTACCATACTTCATCCTGTGGAAATGAGGACAGAGGCCTGGAAATCTGGAACACCCCACTAGTTAAGCCAGGGTGGGAAGGTCTTCCAATGTACACCAGGGACTTAGCAATGCCACAAGGAAAAAGTCTGACCCATGGGGGGCCAGGACCAGATCCCTGGGGGTGTAGATAGACACTGCAGGATTCAAAAGGCAGCTTGCTGGCCTGTTTTTATTCAGGAGGGGATTTGAGCTTCAATGACAATTTAGACACCTTATAATTAGCATTTGCCAGTTTGCACTTTCTCTGTGTTAAGCCCTGGTTACCCTTGCCAGAGGAGGGGAGCTCCTGTGTTCTCCATTTCCTCTGAACCAGTGCAACCTAGGACTCAAAGGCACAGGCAACAGAGGAATGACAATGGCTCTTGGGCTCTCTCATCTAAATAATCTCTGTGCATTTGGATTTCGCATTTTCTTTCAAATTGGAGATGCAAGTTAGTCCCCCTGCTAACAAAACACTTTCTTTATCCTACACTGAATCCCTCAGCAAATCCCCAAATATCTTTGCAAATCTCAAAGATATTAAGGCATTTAACTTTTTTTTTCATTTAGACCTTTGAAGTATGCTGTGACTAGAATAATTTTAGAGTTAAAACCTGTCGACTGCATAGAAAATTAAGGAAACCGCCTGTCACCCTGGTAGCCAAGCTGATAACTAATTACTTATAGATTTTAAGTCAAAATTGAGAAAGATAAATATTTAAATAAAACGTATAATCATTTAGAAATACCACTAAGTGTTTTGTAATTATTGTGTTGGGAGGAATCGTTGCTCTGGTGCATTCTGTCATCTGCGATGGGCTAGGCCATAGCCAGGAAGAAGAACTGCAGGAGATGACAGATTGTGTGTGTGTGTGTGTGTGTGTGTGTGTGTGTGTGTGTGTGTGTGTGTGTGTGATGTCTTAATAAAGATACTACAGAGCAATGTGATGCTTGGAGATACTAAGCGCTGGTTAGAAGGGCCAAATTCATCATGGAATCTTTCAGTTCCATCAATCATGTACCCAGCTCTGCTCTGGGCTGGAGTACCTCACATTGCACCCCAAAGCCAGAAGTAGGGAGATGTCATGGAGGAGGAGGGAGAGGGAGGGTCCCTCCTTTTCCCCTAGCTCAGCCTTTCTCCAATTTCTGGATTTTTTCTTTTCCCAAAGTCCTCACAGTGCTACCCTTCTTTTTGCCCTTTTTTATGTTTAATGTTTTAAAATTCTTCACTTAGATTCATTCTCTTTCTTTCTCTCTCTGAATCTTTTGAAATTAAGTTGCAGACACTATGACACTTCATCCTTGGCATATACCTGGAGATGTGTGGAGAATAAGAATTTTTTTCTACAGAGCCACCACAGGGCACTCACATTCCAGACAATTAACAGTAACTCAATAACAGCATTTCTGTTTTTCTCGGTTGTCCCCAAAATGCCTTCTGTAGTTCTTTGATTATCCTCCATCAACCCAGGGTCCAAGCAAAGCTGATCCATGACATTTGGTGGCTGTGTGCCTTTGGGGTCTTTTATTTGCTTTTTTTTTTTTTTTTTTTTTTGCCTTTCATGACACTGATATTTGTGAAGATTTGAGGCCAGGTGTCCTGTGAAATGTCCTATATTCTGGCTTTCTCTGTTTACTTCCTCATGATTAGCTTCTAGGGAAGCATTTTTTGCCATGAATATTCCGCAGGTGTTATGATAGTACTCATGGTGAGGGATGATGGCCAGACCCATTCACTGTAGCCATTCACTTCTCCACTTGATAATACCAGTAGTGCCCCCTTACCCACAGTTTCACTTTCTAAACTTTTGATCATTTGTACTCAACCATGGGCTGAAATTATTAAGCAAAAAACTCTTGAAATAAACAATTTGTAAGATTTAAGTTGCATGCCATTCCAAATAGCATGATGAAATCTTGCACCTTCCTGCTCCTTCCTCCTGGGTTGTGAATCTTCCACTGTCCAACATAGCAAGCTGTGTACGCTACCTGCCGCCAACCACTTGGTAGCACCTTCGTTACCAGGTCATGGAAGTACATGTATTTGAGTAAGCCTTATTTTACTTATCAACGGCCCCAAGAACAAGAGAAGTGATGCTGGCAATTTGGGTATGCCAAAAAAAAGCCATTATAAGTGAAAAAGTGAAAGTACAATAAGATTATTTTGAGAGGGAGAGAGCCATATTTGCATTTATTTTATTACAGTACATTGTTATGTTTTATTTGTTATTATTGTTGATCTCTTACTGTGCCTAATTTATAAATTAAATTTTATCATAGGTATATTTAGGAAAAAATACAGTATATGTAGGGTTTGATACTTTTTGAGATTTGGGCACCCTTTTGAGATTCCTGAAAGTCTTGGAATATATCCCCTGAGATCATTTTAGTCCATGTGAATATCCTATTCTCTATTGACCTTTACAAAGTTCCTTGATTACATTCACCTAAATCAATTACTACATTTCTGGGTACATTATGGTTATCTTATTGTTCTTTCCATTCTTCCTAGCTAGCCTTTCCCAGAAGGACTCTGCTCTTCACCCTTTTACCTTTTCATTTTCTCCCTGCCCTCCATTCCTGTTCTCTCCCCTCCCCTCATTACTATAAACTCATTAATTTTTTGATGTGTTACTAACATTATCCCTTTTGATGCTCAAATTGTCACATATTTGTACATTGTAGCCTCCTCCAGCTGGGTCCTGTGTCCTTCACCTATGACCCAATTAATCCTTAAGCTCTCTGTTGTTCTTCCGACAAAACAGGATGTTCCTGGCAGCCCTTGTGCTTTTCAGCCACTTCTGTGTGTAACCTTTAAAGAGGAATGATGGTTAAAGACCAAGATAGGGGCATAGAGTGTGTTCATGGCTCCCAGGGAGTCATTGATGATTGCTTATTCACTTAGTCACAAAGCTGGAAATACACCACACACACACACACACACACACACACACACACACACACACACACACACTCACACAATGGTGTCAAATTTTCCCTTTAAAACGTCACATTTACTAGAAAGATAGTTACTAGAAAGGTAATTTTATGTACTTGCTTCCATCCTTACATCTCTCTGGATGGAGCAGATCTTTATCCCTCCTACCTAACATTCATTCAAAACAATCTCTACCATGGTTGCTCCTGAGCCAGACTCTGAGAATCCAGTAGGGTTACTAGGTAAAACATATGATTCTGGTTATATTTGCTTTTCTCACAATGAATAACTGTGTAGTTACATATATGCCAAATATATATCTTCTAGAGGACATGTACTACAAACATATTTGTTGGACACTCTGTATTTTTATTTTTAAATCTGGCTACTTTAATTTCCAAAGACCAATAAGTCGCCACTCTTGTCTCAGGAGCTCATAGCCAGAGGAGACAGGTAAACTAGACATAAATAGGAGCCATAGAGCCACAGCCAAGTGCTGTGTTAAAAATATAACCAGGGCATTATGGTAGCAGGTGGGGGGTAATATGGTAATATGTGGGGTAAACCAATGAACTGTTCCCACCAAGCCCCATGTCTTCCCCCATCAAGTCAACAACATATAATCTAATAGGAAACCTTCTATGTAATTAACATAAAGGATGGAGGAATAAGGGAGGAGGGGGCAATGTTGCCGGAGAGGTCAGCAGGTGGAGGTCAAGGTGGGGCCATCATAAGCCATGTTGCAGAATTGGGGATTTGCTCTGTAGACTAATGAAATCCAAATATTTTTTTGTTGCCCAGTTCATCAGAAAATATAATAATGACCTCCTCCCATACATAAGAGAGTCCATGTACAGCTCTACTGATGTTCTATGCACATTGTCCGCATGAACTCAATGACCTAGAAAACAATGAAATGGGAATTGGCTATAAATATAAGTTCCAGCATTTTTGCCCCTTGCTCTGAAGGTTATCTTGTACATCCCTGGGGCAGATGCATCCCATCCTGGAGGCTTCTGTTGTAAGCTCTTGAAGATCTGGTTCCCTGGAGGGACCACGGGATTAAAGCAGAATCAGAAAAAAGAAACATTTTCTATATGACTCACTGTTAATGTCGCATCCCTGGACTGGTTATATTTCTTCAGTGGAGCCCTTAGGTGGGATGATGGAGGGCTTGAATCAGGCCCATAATCAGACTGCCCAAGGGCCAGTTCAGATAAGACATATGTGTGAGAGCCTGGGAATGGCTTATCACATCTCCCCCTTGGTAAAAGATTCAAGATCTCACCTGGGTTCTGCAGAAGCTGCCCTGCTCATGTCCCTGTCTCCATCTTGCTGCTCCATGTCCACTGGCAGGCAGAGTGACCTTTCTCAGGAAAGTCAGGCTATGCCATAGTCCAATAGTCCACCCATTACAAAACCTTTCGAAGGGTCCTATTACATCCAGAATAAAAATGAAACTCCACTGTGATGACACCCTAATAGCTGGATCTTGAGCAAGGCTCAGTCCGCTGGAATCCTGCAAGGCAGACGATTCCAAAAGTAGGAATTCATGGCATTTCCCACTTTGCATTGTTATATTCTGGAAATTATGGGTGCTTTGGGTTTTTGCTTTTTATTAATTATAAGAAAAACTTCTTAGAAACATGTGGCCTGACAGATACTGATCTCTTGGCAGTGCCTTAAGACAATAAGCTCTAGCCTAGAGACAGGCTTTGCAAGTTTATCTAGATTGTTGCTCTACCTGGTCTCCCTAAAACCTGCTAACTACCTAGATAAGAAAGAACACTGCTTGGAGGGGCTAGGCAAAATTGTAAATATTTTAACTAATGGAAAAGAATTTTTATATACGTGTTGTAAACTTAACTGGTTGTGATTAACCTTTAGAAAAACAAGTCTGTAAAAATTCCTGTTCTATATGCCTCACTGTAAAAAAAAATAGTATAAATCTGCGACTGAAATAATAATAAGAAATATGTGTATCAACACTGCATTTGGGTGTGAGCATATGTATTCTTGTGACCTCGTCTCATTCCACACCAATCAAGGGACTCCCGGCACTCCACTAGTCCCTGCCTGTTCCTCTGATTTCACCTGGCACTCTGTTTCCCTTAACCAACCAAGCTGGCTTCTACTATTTCACAAAAGTTCAGGCTTCTTTCCTACCTCAGGGCCTTTGCACTCACTGTCCCCTGGCCCCTGCCTGGAATACTGTTCCCTGATCCACAAGTGGCCCACTCACTTCAAGCTTCCTTGGAAGGGCCATTCGTCATCCCCTTCTCTGCACTGCCCCAGTCCCATGCCTCACCCACTTAGCTGCTGCGTTTGTCTCTCTGGTACTTGACGTCCTATGATGTGTCATATATTATTTGCTTGGTTTCCTACTGTTGGGTTCTGCTACCAGACTGTGAGCTCCTGGATAGCAGGAACTCAATGTTATATCCACTTTAGTATCCCCAGCGCCCCCACCCATTGTCAGTACTCCATGAATATGTATTGGAATGAAGGAGGGAAAAGGGAGGGAGGAAAGATGGACTTTCCAGGTAGATATAAGGGTGACCACCATGATCTCAGTAAATAATCAAAGTGCCTTTGGTGCATGGAGACTCAAAGGAGGGGGACAGGCATTGTCCCTCTTATAGTCCAGCTGGGGGGATATAACAAATTCAGACTCTGAGGACTGAACTCGGCATCTAGCCTTTTTCTCTGGGAGGATGGCTTCTATCCAATGCCACTCCCAACAACATGCCTCTGCACTCTGACCTCTAACCCCCAGAAAAGAGCCTTTTCTGCCCTTCCCAGGACTCCATAAACATTTCCCAGGCACAAAGGCTGTGTTGCTCTCACTCCAGATGAAACAGCAGTGGGGGCGGAGAGGACGTTGGTGGCTTGGAGGTGACCTACCTTTGTCTGCTCCCATGACTGACTCCAGGATGATCTTCAACTCTGGGAATTCTGCTGCTTTTTTTCTGGGTTCACAATTGGTGGGGTTCATACCCTAAGTGTGCCTCTCCAAGCCTTTGTCTCCCCACATGAAAAATGGAGCTGGAGACACCTGCCTTGAAGATGCTGTGATGTCCCCAAAGTTCATATGCTGAAAGCAGGCCCCCAATCCAGCGAGGTGGAGCTTTGGATAAGTAA
This sequence comes from Graphiurus murinus, assembly GCA_004027655.1. Taxonomy (NCBI): domain Eukaryota; kingdom Metazoa; phylum Chordata; class Mammalia; order Rodentia; family Gliridae; genus Graphiurus; species Graphiurus murinus. The sequence goes on along the minus strand of PVLC010013351.1, from coordinate 23,856 downwards.
TTGATTGTATTAGGAGGGCTCTGACCTCATAAGTGGATTAATCCCCATTTGATGGATTAATCCATTGATAGCTGAATGAACTAGGAGGAAGTATGATCTAGTTGGAGAAAGTAGGTGGCTGGGAATGTGCCCTGCAAGGGTTTATCTTCTTCCTGGTCTTTGTGTTTACTCTCCCTCTTCTTCCTGGCTGCCATAAGCTGAGCAGCTTTCCTCATCCACACTCTTCTGCCATGATGTTCTGCCTCAACTCAGGCCTAAAAGAATAAAGCCAGCCATAGACTGAATCCTCTAAAACCAGGAGCCCAAATAAGCCTTTCTTCCTCTAAGTTGACCACCTCGGGTATTTTGAACACAGTAAGAAAAGCTGACTAATAGCAATACTCATGAGGAGTAATTTTCTTTACCCAGGTAAAGAAGTTAGCACAGTACTGTGTACCTGAGGCATAGGAGAGGTTCAACAGATGCCTACTACCTCATTATTATTGCTACAATTATTAGATTTGGATTGATATATGATGCACACATGATAAAGTGCATCAACCCAAAGCATGTAATGCAATGGCTTCTACATGCATATGAAACCACCTCGATCCATGAATATAGACAGATCACATCCTCTCACAGGTGGAGGGGTAACCACTATCCTGACCGCTAGCTCCTTAGACACACTTGCTTCTCCTTGAACTTCACATGGAAGGATTGTCCTTTTCGGCTCAGCATTTGGTCCGAGAGATGCCCCATGGCTCTAGAGATTGTTATTGCTGACACTAATTTTCCTGCCCTGTTTTTCTGCACCCTGCCCCTAATCTGGAGTGTCCATACTGCCACCCTCAGGGCAAGGAGTCCAGATTCTCCACCTTGGCTCAGGTTTTGAGTTTTCCTTGTTAACATCCCTTTGGCAATCTCAAAGCTGTTCTTACACGCATCCACTTATATTTTCTTATAATTACTTAAAACGTATCTTTACACCAGAAGGTAACATCTGCCATGGATGGAGCCATGAGAGTCATAGATGAAACAATTAGAAAGTAACTCCGTAGGACATAATTAAGCCCTGACTGCCCAGTCCCAGGAGCCCTGAGCTGGGAGGGAAGGCAGCTCAGTGGAGCGCTGAGGAAGAGCTACCAGAGTAGGTGACTGTGACAGCTGAGGCGACTTGGACGGCAAGGAGGGGGGCACAGAGGGGCTGGTGGAGTGGGTAAGAGGGAGACAAGAATTAATGAGAAATGGAAAATAATTTAGCAGGACAGCAAGCCCCGAGAGACAAATTCCTTCTCCAAACATCTCATTTGTCCAAAGGAGATGAAGAAGGTCTATGGCAGAAAGGCCGGCCTCAAGAATTTCATTTCCCTGCTGCTATTCAGATTCCCAATGTGATCGATAAAAGTACAATTAGCGCACCAGATCGCATCGGATGTTTGTAACCTTTAGGTGGCGGCCACATGCATATTAAGGCTCTCCTCCCCTGTGCCAACCTCACACAGGCAGGATAAGTCATCGCCACATTTGACATTTGATGTTATAATTTTAACATACCTTTAAAAATTCAGATAAAGATGATTTCAATTTTTTAAAGCTGGGAGCCAGATGTAATTGCCTAGCTCTGGACTTTAGATCTAAATCATTCTGCCAACTCATCTTGTAGTTATTAAGGACTTTATCATTGGGATGTGTACTGCATACACCTCAGGCAAGAATACCCCAGAGGACTGGAAGTAAACTTTTAAATGCTCCTAAGATGAGGAATGACTTCTAATATAGCAGTCGTGAAAGTTTAGTTTAGTGAATTGTTCGGTCAACTGATTAATCCATCAATTAACAAATCTGCTTGGGAAACAACTCTAAGTCCAGAACCTCCTGTCCTGTGCATGAAACAGATTTCTATCCAAATGGAAGAGGGCAAGAAATACTTTTGGAGCTATTTATATCTTGGTATCTGACACAGAGTATACAGTGGTGCTCACTAAATTCTTGCTGAATAAACATAAGAGTAGAAAATACAAAGTGGCAGGAGACCAGCTGGGTCTATGTAGCGCATGGCTTCGGTGTTCTGAGTCATCTCCCCTAAGCACTCCTCAGATTTTAGCAGAAGCTGGGGACCTGTCCCAGGCAATCTCAGGCTCATGCTGACAACAGTGACTTGTAGCACAAGCAGCTCTCTGAAGGGACTTCCTTCCATTCAGCTGCAAGTGCAGCCCAGGAATGCCAGCCACCCATGCTTGAGCAGGCAACCTGCAGCCCACAGGGAGGGGAGCAAGTGTATCAGCCACCCAACCCCATCATCTGATGGACAGTTCTGAGGGTGGGGAGGCACTCTGTGCAGTTCTGAGTCCCAGAGATGGAGGCTCTGTTGCCTCAATTTCTCCCCTTCCTGTTGACCTTCCTCCACCCCACTGTCCCATCTCCTGCACCCGTTTCCTCTGGGATCACCTCTCTGATAAACTTCTTACATCAGAGTCTCATCTTAGACCCTGGATCCAGGGCAACCCAAAGATTCCCACTGCCATCAACCATGCAGGAAAGCCACCCTATTCTTAAGGGGGCTCAGTGACACCTGTCTGAGAGTACAGGCTCCGAGCACTGCAACCATCAGGACTTAGTTGGGATGCATGGGGAGGACATGGCAGGGAAGAGGAGAATCCTTTCAGGAGAAAGGAGGGAAACGAAGGCACAGAAGCAGAAATGAGTAGCCATGCAGAATGCTGCAGAGAGGCCCAAAGTGGTCCAGAGTGAGGGATGAGGTCAGACGGAGGTGCGAAACCTGGTCTCGGGGGCTTGCTGTGGGCTCCATTTCCCCAGAAGATGTCACCCCATCACCACTAGGAGGACACACAAGCCCTTATGCACACGTTCAATCCGTATCTACTTGAGGCAGACTCCTGATGTGGATGCACACACAGCAGTGCCTGTAGAGGTTTGCAGGGGACAGAGAGGGGAAGTACAGTCTCAGAGCAGTAAGAGATCTTGGCTAAGGGGAGGCCAATTTGTGGCTCAGTGCCATCAGTCCCCAACCCTCATGTGGAGACATCCATCTGGGTTTACATGCTGGAAGTCACCCCCCCCAAGTTTGCCCATCACCTCCCCCCACAAAGGCACTGCGATGGACCACGGCTGACTCCCAGGTCAAGCTTGCTCAGGGTAGTGTGTGTCTCCTATAGATGAACAGGAAGTCCATCCACAGGTTTCCAGCCACCTGAAGCTGGCTTTCCCAAGACAACCTGAACTGCTGGTGAGCATCTCTGGTCAGGACGCTAAGTCACCAGTATGGCTTGTCATTCTTCCACATGAAACTTTCTAATATTTCAAGGCCATCCCTACCCATCACCACCTGCAGCAACACATCTCTTCTCCAGGCTAAAGTATTGGTTCTTTTAAACTGTCTTCTTCTCACATGGATCTGAGGTGCCAGAGTCTCCACGTTCCCCTTCTCTGGACACAGCCCCACTTACCAGCTCCCACTGTCAAATGAAGAGTTGCCTAGAGCTAAGGTGAATCCAGAAGGCTGCTGAGAGTGCAGGGGCTGTGCTACCCCATGGGATAATCCAGACACCCTCCAACCATCAGCATTTCCTGAGGTCCCCAAGACACTCTCATCTCTCAACAGTGCAGAGAACATAGTCCACACAGCTCCCGAATATCTTTATCAGAAAAGTGAGTTTCTCCAATCTGTACTTGACTAATTGAAAACCTAAACATGTTCTGAACATTTACTCTTTGCTATAATTTTCACCTGGTTTTAATTTATCATACAATTGGCTGAGCTATTACTATAAATTTGGCATCAATATCAGCTTGGGTAACTGCCTTATATTAAATCACTGACTTAAAAATATGTTATAAGACCATGAGTAGGACCTCATGTTCCCCACTTAGATTTCCCCTCAGAGTAGCAGTCTTCTGTTATTCAAATCTTTTTGAGAATTTTTTTCTGCTCTCAATCCTCCAAAATGAAAGCAGAGACTTTCTTGCATGGCCAGATGAAATCCAACAGTATCTGTCCAGGGGGTCTTTAAATTTGGGTTCCTGTACCTGGGCATCAGGGAGTCTTTGCAAACCCCACCACCACACCAAACCATATGCAAATGTGTGTGTACAGGCATGTGCATATTCATTCATTGATTGGTTTTTCATTATAGGGTCTATACATTTCTTTAGACTTGCAGAGGGACTTTCAAAATTCCTAGAACCAAGTCACCATAGATACTACACTAATTTGTAATTCCACCAATGGTGTATAAGGGTTCCTACTTCCCAACATCCTTCCCAGCTTATTATTGTTTGTATCCTTGATGACTGCCATTCTAACTGAGGAGTTAGATGGAATCTCAGTGTCAATTCAGTGCTGTGTGCATGTCTTTTTTAAAATCACTCTGATCCTCATTATGATGTATAATTACAATTATACATCAATAAAAGTATGAGACAAGGACCACTACAGGTTGGGCCAGGATGAGGAAGTCCCAGCTTCAGAGTCATAGTTTACCTCAGCTCTTGTCTCCAAGACCCAAAAGAATTGAGCTTAGGATGCACAGGAATCAAGGTACAGTGTTTAATAGAAGAAGATGGGGAAAGACTTCCCCACCTCCAACACACACACAGGGAAGAGCTCTCAAAATAATCACCACACCCTGGTGCTCACCCTGGCCTTGGCTGCCACTGCTATGGAGGAGGCACTATCAAATCACTGCTGCTGCTACTGCTCTTGCTGTTCCTACTTTACACTGCAACTAATTGCTGTTTTTGTTGCTGTAAGTGGTCCCACTCTGTAAGCTTTCTGCTCTTGCTGGCTACTACCACCACCACCACTTTTCCCCCTTCCTGCTCATAGCCACTACTCTACTTGTGCTAGTCTCTGATGGAAAGAAAGGAAGGAAGGAAGGGAGGGAGGATGGGAAAAAGAGCCACTGATCAGTGGTGTTCCCTCAGGGTCCTAGTTTGTAATCTTCTCCACCTTGGAACCAGATCAGTTTGCTGTGTCTGGTTGTGTTTTTCAAGAATCACCACTGGTCTCTAACGACCAAGACTTCACTTGCAACTTGCTCTTGAACCACTGGAGGGTGACAGCAGTTCTGAACTGCATCAAATCTTGGAAGATTCCCAGGGAGACAGAGAACAGCATCTCTGGCCAAGGAGTGAGGGGTTAAGAGAGGCATTCTACCAGCTTCCTCAAGAATACATTGCGAGCTGTGCTTTATTTTAGTGATGTGAAACCTCTGGGTCTGTGCAGCACAGGATGCGTATGGAAGCCTTTTTCACCCCCTGGTCCTGAGGCATAGGAGTAACCACTTTGCATGGCTTCAAAGATGAAATGCATTGACCCAGCATAGTGTACTTAGCGTAGATCATGACTCCTGCAAACAACTCTACTATTATGTCCTGGTCCTGAAAAGGACGAACTAAGTACTAAACTGTAGCTCATATTCTTTACTACAGCTCAACAACTCAAATTGGTTTCAGCAAAGAATTTTATCAGAAGAAAGCAGAGCTCTCTCAGGAAGTTTGGGGAGGAGCAGCAAAAGGAACTGAAAGTCCTCATAACAGGGTTGCCGAGTATGTACAATAGTTTGAACAAGTGTTCATCAAAAGTCTAAGTGTCAAAGACTTGATTTTTGTGATGTACTCTGAGGAAGTAGCAGGGCCTTTTGGGAGGTCTCTAGGTTATTGGAGTGTGCCTTGAAGAAGATTACAGGATACTGGTCCCTTCTCCCCCTCATTGCTTCTTGGTTCCTGATGCAAGCTATCTTACTTAACTACATACTCTTACCATGATGTGCTACCTCATTGTACACCCAAAATAATGGGGCCAATCAATCATGAGCTGGAACTTCCAAAAATGCAAAACAAAATACATATTTTCTCTTTATAAGTTAACTATCTCAGGTATTTTGTTATAGTGACAGAAAACTGCCTAACACACAGGTTTTCTCTCAGGGGCTGCCTGACTGAGGTTGTACCACCTATTTTTCTTACATACGAACTCTCTCCTGGCCTTGGCAGAACATGGCTACCCAGAGTCATGTCACCTCCCAGATCCAAGACTCAAATCTCAGTGTGCCAGGACTCCAAATTTAAATTCCCAGAAAATATATTTTTATTGGCCCAGTGTCCATGCCTGCTTCCATTGGCTGTGGTGAGGGAGGGTGGGAGAGTCATGTATGATAACACAATTGTTGGGATCCTTTCCTATGAGGAATGCAGTTATTGGACAGGAAGTGTGTAGGTGTCTAAGTCACCAAGAAAACTATCTATTCCACATAGGATAAAAATAGCACATCTCTCCACATTAGCTTAGGTCATCAATGAAATAGTTTTGTAAAGTCACAAAAAGATGCCACAGAGAATTAGTAAGTAAGGGGTTGGGATCAAAGCAACTTGTAAAATTCTAAATTTTATTGAGAAGATTAAAAGGTGAGGATAGTCATGTAGATTTGATTTTTAAAAAGTATAAGGTGGGTGAATTTGCCACATCATTCATTTAGATACCATTATAAAACTATAAAAGGTAGAATTGAATCAATTAATACTAATACAGAAAACCACTCCAACTGGGGATGGTATTTGTAAAAATTCCCAAGTGCAGAAGCCAGAAATATACATATATGTTATGTAAGAAAGGTAGTGCTATAAATTAATAGAGGTAAAATAAGAATTTAATAAGAGAAGTTGGAATACTTTGGTATTAATTGGAGAGGGGCATTATTTCTCAATTTAACATCATAAATTCCAGGCAGATAAAAGGTTAAATATAAATATAAAACTAGAAGAAATTGTAGCAACTAGGAGGACTTCCTAAAGATAAAGCAAGAAGCCACAAAACAAAATCAATAGAGTTGACTATATAAAATTAAGAACATCTGTACTTTAAAAAAAGAAACAGAAACAAAATAAAAAGGCAAGTAGATAAACTAAGACAAGGCTACATAAACTTTTAACATCTGAATATAAAATATGCTCATATAAATTAACAAAAGACAAGGAAATGATCAATTCACAAGGGAAAATAGAAAATTTTAACCATCTTATGTTTGAAAAAATGATAAACCTAACTATTGAGTAAAAATAAATCAATTTAAATCATCTGCCATCTTCCTTCTACTGGTCTGGCAAAGATGTTTGTGTTTAATATTATTCCATTTGAAGAAGATATAATCAATGGATAAATCTGATTGGTAGCCAGTTTCTGGGATAGTTTGGCAATTCATAACAAATGTCTTAAATTGTTTAGGAATCTATCCTAAGGAAATATAATTGATACATATGGCCTTTATGTTGGAGAATATTCCTCTACAAACTGGACACTAAAGTAAAACATATGCCCAGCAATAAAGTTTTGATTAAACAAAGTGAGGTTTATTCATTCAGTGAAATACCATGGAGACATTGTAAATGTTGTGGAAGAATGTTTAATAGTCAAAGAAATTTTCTCACAATACATGTTAACAACCTTCTTAAGATACAATTCATATGTGATACAATTTATCCACTTAAGTTACAATTGGTCCTCTGAATCTATGTGTTCATTATCATTGAAATCAACCAACTGCAAGTGCAAAATATTCCCCCAAAACACTTGCATCTGATTGAACAACAAGTACAAACATTTTTTCTTGTTATTGTTATGTAAACAATATAACAACTACTTACATAATATTTACATTATATTAGATAGTATAAGTAATCTAGAGATGATTTAAAGTTGTATCACCCCTGAAGAAAAGGGGGACAGTAAAACTTTCTTGTTTTCAAAGTTTATCCATGTTGTAGCTTGTGTTGTACCTTTTGTTACTAAATAATATTCCTTTATATAAATGTATCACATTTATTTACGCACTTACCTGCTAATGAATATTTGGACTGTTTTAACCTTTTGACTATTTTGCATAGTACTACTATTAACATTTGTGTACACGTTTTTGTGTGGATGTAAGTTTTCATTTTTCTCTGGAGTAGGAGTGGAATTGTTGGATTATATGGTAAGTCTGTTTAACACTTTGAGGAACTACCAGGCTGTCTTCCAATGTAGCTGCATCATTTTACATTCCTGTCAGTAGTATATGAGGTTCCCATTTCTCTTCATGGTTAGCAACACTTGTTATTACTTTCTTTCTTATTGTAGCAGTCCTATCTCACTGGTTTTGGTTTGCGTTTTGCTGGTGACTAATGATATTGAGCATTTTTTCATGTGCTTATTTTGGCCATTTTTATATCTTCTTTGGACAACTACCTCTTCAGATGCTCTGCATTTTTTCCTAGTGCTGGGAATTGAACCCAGGGTCTTGCTCATGCTAGGCAAGTATTCTGCCACTGAGTTATGCCCCCCAAAGTGCCCCCCCTTTTGGGGTGCTGGTCCTAGAGATTGAACCCAGGGGCATTCTACCTTTGAGCTACATCCCCAGGCCTATTTTTTATTTTTATTTTGAAACAGGGTTTCACTAGGTTACTGAGAGTCTCACTAAGTTGCTTATGCTGGTCTCAAACCTGTGATACCCCTGTCTCAGCCTCCCAAGTACTGGGATTACAGGCATGAGTCTCCATACTTGACTGAACAATGCCCATTTTAAAATTGGATTGTCTTTTCACTACTGAGTTCTATATATACACATATATTCTAGATATATTCCCCTTATCAGATACATGATTTGCAAATACATTCTCCCATCATCTAAACTGTCTTGCCATGGTACAAAAATGTATAATATCTAAGCATTTTCTGAGTACCTACTGTGTATCATGAAATTGTGAAGTAGTCCAAAGATGCAGAATACAGGTCCTTTCTCCCAAGAAACTGCTAATAAAAGATTTAGGAGAGCCAGATATGGTGACATTCACCTGTAATCCCAGTACTTGGGAGGCTAAGACAGGAGGATTGCAGGTTTGAGAACAGCCTCAGCAAGTAGTGGGGCTCTCATCAACCTAGCAAGACCCTGTTTTAAAATAAAAATAAAATTGGGTTGGGGGTGTAGCTTGGAAGTTGAATGGCCCTGAGTTCAATCCCCAATAACAATAAAATAAAATAAATAAAATTTAAAAAATATTTAGGATGCAATATAAGATAAAAAGCACTAGTATGAAAAGAATCCATGCCTGAGTATATAATGCTCAGAAGTGGCACCACAAGCATTTAGTTAGAGTGGCCTCATGGAGGAAGTGGGCCTCATACAATAGGTGACAGTAGATGAAGAAAAGGCAGGGAGGGTGCAAGGGAGAAGACACAGCTGCCCGACATTGCTGGTCAGGATGGGGAAGGTACATAGGTACGTGAAGACCAGAGGATGGCAGAGGGCTTTGCACTTAAATCTGCCCCCACCCCAAGTCATGGGAGGGTGGGTGTGGGAGGTCATGTGACACATTTGCATTTGAGAAAGATGTGTCAAGCACTGAGGGCAGAATTGGGGGAGCACTGAGACTAAGAAGGAAGCCGGTGGCATGGCCTACACTAGTTGGCTGCAGTGTGTGTGATGTGGAGGGAATTTAAGAACAGTCTGAAGGCTGTTGAGGGAACTTGCCATCAACCATGTGACCTCAGATGGTTCTGGCCCTTGCTGGGCCTCAGTACCCTCCTCTGTTAAAACAAGTGTGTGTCCCTTAGGAATGCTTTCAGTTGCAAATAGGAAAGTGCCTGACAAGTTACAGCTTAAAAAATGAAGACGCTGATTATCTCTTACAACTAGTCTTTGGTTGGTCAAAAGTTAACAAGATGTAGCTTCAGCCCTCAGGGAAATACAAATTGAAACCACACTGAGGTTCCATCTCACTCCAGTCAGAATGGCAATCATCAAGTGTACCAACACCAGTAAATGCTGGTGAGGGCACAGGAAAAGGAACTTTTCTACATGGTAGGAATGTAAATTAGTACAGCACTAAGGAAATCCATATGAAATTTCCTCAAAAAGCTAAAAGTAGAACCATGATGAGGCCCAGCAATACCACAGCTTGGTGTTTATCCAAAACTCAGCATACTACAGTGATGTATGCATGCCCGTGTTTATTGCAGCACAGTGCACAATAGGCCAGGATTCAGCCTAGGTGCCCATCAACAGGTAAATGGATAAAGGAAATGTGGCATATATAGGCAGTGGAGTTTTACTCAGCCACAGAGAACAAAATTATGCCATTTGCAGGAAAATGGATGGAACTAGACATCATAACTTTGAGTGAAATAAGCCAGACTCAGAAAGAAAAGTATCATATGTTTCCTCTCATATGTGAAAGCTAGAGGAAAAAAACAGGGTGAAAAAGTGATATAATGAAAGTAGAAGGGAGACAATTAGGATAGAGGAGGGAGATCGGGGGAAGGTAGGGGGAGGAATTGGAGAGTGAAATTTATCAAATTACATTTTTTTAATTTATTTATTTGGTACAAGAAATTGAACCAATGGATATTCTTTCTCTGAGCTACACCCCCAGCCATTTTAGTTAGTTAGTTAGTTAGTTAGTTAGTTAGTTAGTTAGTTAGTTAGTTAGTTTGCAGTACTGGGGATTGAACTGAGGGGCATTCTAACTCCTAGCTACACCCCCAGCCCTACTTTATTCTTTATTTTGAAACAGGGTCTCACTAAGTTGCGGAGGGCCCTCACTAAGTAGCTGAGACTGGCTGGGAACCTGGATCCTCCAGTCTCAGCCTCCCAGTTACTGGGATTACAAGCATGTGCCACCACACCTGGCACCCCCAGCTCTTTTTAATTTTTTTTTTTTAAACAGGGTTTTACTAAGTTGCCAAGGGCCTCACTAAGTTGCTGAGGCTGGCCTCAAACCTATGATCCTCTGGTCTCACCTCCCAAGTACTGGAATTACAGGCATGTGCCACCACACCCAGCTTAAGTATATATGAATATGCCACAATGAAACTCACCTTTCTGTATGAATAATATGCACCAACAGAACAAGTAAGAAAAAATAAAATGCTGCATAAGACCCCAAAATAAATAATCAGTCAATCATTCAATAATTGGCAAGTTAAATTTGGGGGGGCTGTTTGTTTGTTTTGCAGTACTGGGGATTGAACTCAGGGGCATTCTACCTCTGAGCTACACCCCCAGGCCTGATTTTTATTCTTTATTTTGAAACAGGGTCTTGCTAAGTTGCGGAGGGCCTCACTAAGCAGCTGAGGCTGGCCAAAAACTTGTGATCCTTCTGACTCAACCTCCCAAGTACTGTGTGGGGAAAGATTCCCAGAGAGAAGGCGGTAGCCCCGCCCGACGGAAAGGAAAAAAGGCATCAAAGATGGAGCAGAGGGGAAGTGGCGAGGGTGGAGGCCTAAGAGTGTTTACCAGAGACCAGGATTGGACGAGGGATGTCTCCTCAGCGTGATCAAGACATTGATAGGTCCCTGGTAGTGTGACCAGCACGTGATCAGCTTTTGGACTAAGCCAAAGAGGCATGACCAAGATGACCTTTACGCTGATTGGCCCTGCAAGGAGACTCCTCTCGATCTCTCTATATAACTCTTTGCCCCTCGTGTAATAAATGGATGAGTCCTCTGATGCTCAGTCCCCGCCAGGTGTTCATTTTGGCATGACCTCCCTTTTCCTCGGGGTTCCCTTTCGGGGTAGACACTCCAGGGAGATCAGGGTAGGGGCCCCCTTCGTCGGGAGGACCCCACAGTACTGGGATTAGACATGTGCACCACCACACCCGGCTAAGTTAAGTTGATGATCTGTCATGGACCTTCCTGTGATACACACACCCGAAGCACATTTTTCTGCTTCTCTGGGCCTCTGCAGCACATGCTCTGTCTCCTGCACCAATTTTTCCTTCCTGAAAGTTCTCCTTCAGGCCCATGCACTGAATGTGGTCATGGCTTGGGCATAGAGTGCAGAGGAAAGCCTGGCCTGGGCTTCCTTCTTCCTGCCACCTGCCCCCTCTGTGACAGCAGTCAGAGACCTGGTATTAATCAGGCACAGGTGCTAAAAGGTAATGTCCCTCGAGTCTTCTGAGATTCCTACTCAGGGCCTATCAGGTAAAGGGCCAAGGCTAATGACCGTCATAGGAGTTATCGTTCACATGGCCATCAGCCATCCTACTTCCAGAGTTCAGAGGTTCCAAGTCTCCACAGCTGCACGCAGGCTGGAGCTAGACCCCCCATGTGAGCCCACCCAGCTCTTAAAGAGGGAATTTGTTACCAACACTCCTCTCTGTAGTTCACTGTTCATCTGACTCGCACATCCCAGCGTGTCCCCACCACCACCACCTTAGTTCTGCGAGAGTGTGGGGTTTTGATTCAAATTGCTTCTTCTAGTCCATATTCATCCCTCAGGATTCACAGGGCAGCCTCCCAGTTTGCATTATTTCTGAACCATCTGCACACCGTTTTCTCATAACATCATTCCTAACATCTGTATAATCCGATCTTCATTTTTTTTAAATGGACTATTTATTCTTGCTAAAATACATTTTTAAAGCAAAATTTTTATCACTGTCTTCCATAGAAAACAGACTGATGTTGCGTGATAAAAAAAAAAAAAGTATGGTTGGAGCCAGTAGAAAAGCTGCACAGAATCAAGAAGGCAGAAAAGACGTCAGTCCCTGACCAGGTGATGAGCGGTGACCCATGAAGGAGGACGTGGAGCTATTCACTCGGAGGCATCTGGGTCTGTATCTGGTCCAAATGAAAGACAGAAGAGTTTCAGGCCAAACTTCACACTCTAGCACTTTCTGTGTTTCCCCTCTTGCTGGCATTCTATTCTAAGCACACTGGACTCCTTTCAATGCCTGGTGCCTTAGTCTGTGAATTTCTGGTGTTGTGGGGAGCTGGGTGGTGGGAACGGGGGTGTTTGCAACTCTGCCAGGAAGGCGTGCCTGTCCCTGCTCATGATGGAGCCAATTCTAGGGTGCTTGGGTCTAAGGTGGAGAGCAGGAAATGCATGGCCACGGTGTGACCCTGTTCTCGGTGCTGCACCTGTATATTTGGGCACACTGTGAGCCCTGGGGTTTTCCTGGAGCTCACCAGGGGTGTCGGGGCAATGGGGGGGGGGGCAACTGACAAGGGTTTTCCACAAAGGTGGGGAAAGAGAAAAGCAGGCTTATAAAGTGGGTAGGATGCACTGTGTTAGGTCACAACCCCAAGAATCATGCAGAAGCCTGCAGTTAAGATAGAAATGGAGAGGGAAGTACCTCCTCTGCTCCCCCGAGTCCTTTAAGCAAGGTGGCTTTGAATGCTGGGGAGGGTCCTCTATATGCAAGGGGCTGCTGAGATATTCTCACAGTTGAGGAATGAGGAACAGAAGCCGAAGCCATGTGTGTGGCCCTGGGAGTCTTAAGATCTTCCTTAGGATTCAGCCAGAGGTTCATCTGACTTCTAGCTTTCAAATCTATTAGCTGTCTGACCTTGAGGAGGCTGTGTCACCTCTGAGCTCCATCAGTACAATGAGGCTGGTGGTACCTAATCACAGGGCTGATGCAGAGCAAAGGTCCACATAAAACAAGTGCAGTGCCTGATAGATGGTAGGTAATAATCATGAACATTCATCTTTGAAATTCTTATTTCTTACTTGCTCTAGATTTGTCTGACAAGGTAGAACTAAATTGGCCCTATTTCCTAAATAAACTAACAGAACAGCAAATAAAGAGAAGCCAAGAGCAAAAACTGGGGGAAGGGGAAGGGAACAATATATCCACCTCTGGTCAGAGACAGCATGAGGACAAAGGCACATTCCAGGGGTACACCTCTGCCACCAAGTGGATCTTTGCGGGTTAAAGAAAATGGAAGATTTGGGGAGTGGTAACCATTACAGTGGAGATTGCATTTTAAAAACATTATGCTTGGTTTTTTTTTTGTTTTAAAGACAAGAAATTAAAGCATTTGTGTTTAAGGGGGAAATAGCTAGTTTTATAATCTGCCATTTGGAAAATCAAATCTATATTAAGAAAGAAAGCTGTGAGCTGAGGCAAGAATGAGGTTTCTCGGTGACAGCTTCATTTGTAAGTTTCAGGCAGCTCTTGAAGGTCACTCGTCCCAGAGACTTCATGCCACTTCGCAAACAGAAGACGAATCTGCAGTCCCTTCGCTGAAGCAGGTTATACAAGGAAACAATAAATGTGAGAGGCAGCGGCGCTCCTTAAGAGGCCTAAATTGAATTGCATTGACTTTTTACAAAGCCACAAATTGCTTATCTTATTCAAGTGCCTGAGTGTTTGCTTTTTGATGAGCTGGGTAGGAAGATACCTTGAAGCTCCACAGTGACACGAGTCATCCAATTTGAGCTGTCAACGGAGATGCTGGGGGCAAAGCCGAGGGCACAGGTCTTCTGAACTCTCCCCCTACACACATACACACACACACACACACACACACACACACACACACACACTTACTTTCTGAATGCTTGCTAAAACCAACAGGAGCAAAAGACAATTATCCCAAAAGATGATCCTGAAAGAGTGAAATCCTATAATGATGGATCCATTCCACCCTGAAGATGCATCTACATCCCAGCTCACCTCTGCAAGTTAAACAAGATAATAGATGAAGTAATCAAGCAGTTTTTAGATTTGGGGAAGTGAAGAGGAAAGAGACAAAGGAACAGCAATTTCCTGGGGTCTTTGTGAACAGCAGGATGTGTGTGTGTGTGTGTGTGTGTGTGTGTGTGTGTGTGTGTGTGTGTGAATAAGACACTCAAGTTAGGTCCTGAAGCACCTCAGCCTGGTTCCCAGCCTGGGCTGTACATAGGACTCCCTGAGGAAGCTTTCTGGAACTATCTGGACACCCATAGACAGGCAGATCAGAAGCTCAGGGGGCACAGCTTCAGGCAGCATCACTCTATGCCCCTTCCCCAAGATCAGCAAGCAGATGAGGTTACGGACCACTGGGCTCAATGAATAAGGAATACAGAGGACAGGATTTGTCTCACTCATTTAAGATGGCTGTTGTTACTAATTTTTTTTTTTTTTTTTTTTTTTGAGACGATGGCTACCATGTTGGTGGTGCACATAGTCACGTCAGAGACAGGTACTGACTATGTCATCCCCATCTATCAAAGAAGAACCAATGTTGGAAAGTAAGCATCCAAGAAGACCCCAGTGTGTGAGAAGGTTCAACAGCCCCCAGGACTGGTCCTCTCCCGGGATCTGCGATTAGCAGTGGCTACTCCTAGCTCTGCTCATTCCATTTCTAGAAGCTTCTCCAGGGCGGACCTGCTCTTGGAGGTGAGAAGGGGTACCCCAAGGAAGCTGTGCTTCCTGCTTGTTGCTTGTCTTTGCCTGCATAGGAGTTGTGCTTTGCCCTATCTGCTGCTTGTTCCTTGCCAGCCTGGCTTGTGTGATTGTTTGGCTCATCTGGTTCTCTGATCTGGTATAGATTTGTAAGCGCTTCTGAATTGCAGCTGCTCCACGAGCCGTAAGGGTCATGGGCAAGTGACCAGTAGACGTGCCCGGAGGGTCACAGGCTGCCAACCTGGGGGATACCCCAGGTGGAGAGGAGGACCAGGGACGCCTGGCCCCCTCCTATGGTGAGGACGAAGAACGGGTGAAGTTCTTAGGAAAAACTCCCCGGGTACCATCCGTCTGACTCATTTTTGTGTTTGTTGAACACAAAATGTGGAAAGTATCTCTTGTTGACTGCAGGTCTGTCTTTTTGTCTCTTGTTGCTTCTTTTGCATTTACCTTATCTGGCTTAGCCCAATATAAGTTTAAAAAGTAGGCTTGTTCTGTAAGTAGAAAAAAATGGCAAAAATCTATTTGGGGTTCCCCCCCACTGAGGAATATAATGTGGTAATGTCTGATGCAGATCTGCATCATGGTAACAGGTGGCCACTAAGTTATGTTGGTTTATATCATTCATGATTGGCAGTTTCTGCTCCACATTTCCCACAGTATGGACCTCAATGTCTGTTTAAAATAAATAAATAAAAGTAAGATGTCATTAAAAGTTAACAGATTTGTTTTCAGGGTAACAATTTGACTATATTGTTCCTATTTAATGTTTAAATTATGGTTTTTTTTTTTTGATTGTTGAAATAATAACTCAAAGAGCTGACTGGCTGTTAAAATGGGTAAATTATTCTTGGCTTAACATCACCACAGGACAATATATTTGAGTCTAGTAAATGTCTTTTTATGTATAAAGAGCAGTCTAAATATGTTGTGTATCTAGGTCCATCTAAATGTACCATAAGAGCTTATAAAGGTAAAGATGCATGGCTTTTATTCGAGCTAACCAATGAGTGATCTCTTTATGTAGTATGCATTATACTTGTACCTTAAGTTACTAAAACTTTTGTCATTTATGTTTAGTATCATTCAAAAATCCATCATTAAGACCTGGTTTACATCTGCTTGCCTTGATCAAGTAAATGTCTGTTATTGTGTAAAAAAGACACAACTGTCTATCAGGTAATAAGCTGATTTCTGATTATTAATATTGTCCTCTAAACCTTATAAAAATCTAGAGCTATCCTTTGATTGTTATCAATCTGTTAACCTATATAGACTTTTATCCTTCAGAGCCGCGAATTCCAGATTTCATTCCAGTGGTTAAGGTTATGTTAAGGTTAAGTTAAATATATATATATATATATATATATATATATATATATATATATATATAATATATATATATATATTATATATATATATATATAAACTTCTATATAACCATAGTGTTAACTATTACTGGCGATGATAGGGGCAAACGGACCCTGGTGTCTCGAGGTCTGTTCTGTCTGTGGCAGAGACAAACGGGCCAGTAGTAAGTATCTCTAATCTTGTCTTCTCTAGGTTAGGGTTCAGTTTCTGGATGTGGAATCCCAGATTACTGTCCGTCTGAATCTTTCTGTCTTTTGTGGAAACCTAGGTTCAGCCATTGCTGTTTGGTTTTGTCTTTCCTGCTCTTATCTCTGTTCGTCCTCGTTTACCTTAAAGCCATGGGCCGGGCACCGTCTTCTCCCCCTGCTCCCTGGGGGCGGAGTCCCTGATGCAGCTGTGGGCTGGGGCGAAGCTGCTGACAGGGCTGTGGGGACCGCGAGGGCGAGGCGGCGGCCCCCTGCTGGGGGCAAAGCCACGCCGGTGGTGGGACAGGTGCGGGGTCTTTCGGTGGCCTTGGGCACACGGGCTCTAGGGAAGGCTGGCACACTAGAGGGCCGCAGCAGGCCTAAACCTCGCCGCCCGCGCCCGGGGTAGCCTACCACGGTCCGCCCCCGCACTCCACTCTCGCCAGGCGCGCGCTCGCCCAAGAGGCGCGTCCCCGGCGCCGCCCCCTCCACTCTCGCGGCCACTTCTCCCTGGGCTGCGAGCCAGCAGCAGCGGCCGCTCATTCTCTCAGGGACTGGCGGGCCGGCCGCCGGGGGTGGGACCGCCACCCTCTTCAATATTGGCCTTTTCCTCATCAGATCCTTATAATTAAAAAACTAATACGCCTGAAGGTAGGGAGAAACTGACAGCCTATCGCCAGACTCTAGTAGCAGGCCTCAGGGGGGCAGTACGCCGCCCCATAAAATTGGCTAAAGTAAGAGAGGTAATGCAGGGACCCACTGAACCCCCATCAGTGTTTCTGAAACGGCTCATGAAGGCCTTCTGCTGTTACACGCCCTTCGATCCTATGGCAGAGGATCAAAGAGCCTCAGTAATTATGGCCTTCATTGGACAATCTGCCCCAGACATTAAGAAAAGGTTGCAGAGAATAGTGGGGCTACAGGACCATACAATAAGAGACCTCATAAAAAAAGCAGAAAAGATATAAGAAAAAAACAGAGGAAGAAAGAGAGCAAAGAATAGAGAAGAAAAGGGAGGAAAGAAAAAAATAAGAGAACTGAGCGCCAGGAGAGACGTTTAGCAAAAATTCTGGCCACAACCGTTAGGGAAGAGCGCCCCCATCTAAAAAGAAAAAGAACTAGACAGACAGGGAACCTGGGCAACAGAAACAAAAGACCTCTGGGAAAAGACCAGTGCGCATACTGCAAAAAAAAAAAAAGGACATTGGGCCAAAGATTGTCCCAAGAAAAGGGGACCTCCCCAAAGAATCCTATCCCTAGATAAAGAGTAGGGGGGAAGGGGCTCAGCCCCCCTCCCCGAGCCTAGGGTAACTCTCAAAGTGGAGGGAAGACCGATAGAATTCCTGGTTAAATGCAAGTCCCCATAGATTACCCCTTTGTTGCCAGTCAAAAAGCCAGGAACAGGGGACTACAGGCAGGTCCAAGACTTAAAGAAAGTAAACAAGAGAGTTGTGGACATTCATCTGACCGTGCCTAACCCCTACAGTCTGTTGAGCTCATTGCCCCCAGAGGCTAAGGGGGCAACATAAGGACAGAACCTGGTACTCTGCCCTCAATGCTTTTTTCTCCTTGAGGCTGCACCCCTCTAGTCAACCCCTCTTTGCCTTTGAGTGGCAAGACCCGATGCGGGGACAACAGGCCAGTTAACATGGACTAGATTGCCACAAGGTTTTCAAAACTCTCCAACTTTGTTTGACGAGAATCTCAGCCGAGACCTGATGGCCTTCCGAGAGGAGAATCCCCAGGTCACCTTGCTCCAGTACGTGAATGACTTACTACTCGCCGGGGCCACAGAGGAGGACTGTCTTCAAGGAACCCTCACTGGCCTGCTTGGAGTATCGTGCCTCAGCCAAAAAGGCACAGATTTGCAAAAAGAAGATTAAAAAAAAAAACGTGCTGCACTCTTGCCAAGTGATTCTGGCTGAAGAGACAGGAGTTCGGAAGGATCTTCAAGACCACCCCCTACCAGATGCACAGTTAACCTGGTTCACCGATGGAAGTAGCTACATCCTTGAAGGTAAGTGAGTGGCCGGGGCGGTGGTAATAGATAGTGAGTGGACCATCTGGGCCAGTAGCCTGCCAAAAGAAACTTCTGCACAAAAGGCAGAACTCATAGCCTTGACTCAGGCCCTAAGACTGGCAAAAGAAAAAAAGTCAACATATACATGGACAGTCATTATGCTTTTGCCACGGCTCACGTCTTGACCTCGGCAGGGAGAGAGATTAAAAACAAGCAAGAAATTTTAAGCCTCCTGGAAGCCATATTCATTGTTCTGGACACCAGCGAGGGAAAGACCCAGTGGCCACAGGCAACCGAAAGGCAGACCAAGAGGCTAAGGGGGCAGCCCAAGGCATCAACTTACTGCCCGTGACCAGCCATCATGAGGCATATGTTCAGGACTTTGTCTATTCTCATGAGGACTTAAAAAAAAAAAATGGCTGATAAGGGGTATTTCAAGAAATCACCCCAAGGAATCTGGCAGAATGAGGAAGGAAAGACCATCCTCCCCAAAAGGGAAGCTGTCGCTTATCTTAAGCAGCTGCATAGACTAACCCACCTGGGAGCAAAACGCCTCCAAGCTGTGGTGCGGGCTTCTCCTTTTTATGTCTTTGGACTATCTGCACTGGCAGAAACAGTCACCAAACAGTATGTCTCATGTCAACTAGTAAATGCACAGCCCAGCCAGCTTCCCATTGGGAAGAGACTCCGGGGGAACTGACCAGGTAGCTACTGGGAAGTTAATTTCACGAAAATCAATCAAGCCTGCCAAGTATGAAAATAAGTATTTACTAGTCTTTGTAGACACCTTTTCAGGATGGGTAGAGGCCTTCCCCACCAAGAATGAAACTGCACAAGTGGTGGCCAAGAAGATACTGGAGGAGATCTTCCCCAGATTTGGAATTCCTAAGGTAATGGGCTCGGACAATGGCCCAGCCTTTGTTGCCCAGGTAAGTCAGGGATTGGCCAGAGTTATGGGATTTAATTAAAAATTACATTGTGCTTACAGACCCCAGAGTTCAGAATAGGTAAAAAATGAATAAAACCCTAAAGGAGGCCTTAACTAAATTAGCTTTAGAGACTGGCATCACAGACTGGACAGTCCTCCTTCCTTTTGCATTGTTTAGGGCACGCAATACCCCCGGAAAGCTCGGATTAACTCCTTATGAAATCCACCATGGTGCACCTCCACCGTTGGTGGAGGCTACAGACTTAAGAGACCCTAATTCTGTTCCTTCTCAGTCCCTGTACGGTAAACTCAAGGCCCTGGAGACCGTACAACAGGAGGTGTGGCAACAGCTAAAGGAAGCTTACGTGCCTGGCGACCTGACAGTCCCTCACCAGTTCCAGGTTGGAGATTCTGTGTACGTCTGACGGCATCGGACCGGGAACCTAAAACCTAGGTGGAAGGGGCCGTTCCTGGTGTTGCTGACCACGCCTATGGCTGTCAAGATAAATAGCATCGCGGCTTGGACTCACGCCTCGACATCAAACCAGCGACACCACCGGGACCTGACTAAAAAGTAACAAAATGGACAATAATCCCCACGCCCCCGCCTCTTTAACATGACAGGTCATATCTCAGACAGGGGATGTAATATGGAGTGTTACAGGCATACATCCTCCTTATACTTGGTGGCCCTCCCTACATCCTGACCTTTGCGCTTTAATAGCTGGACTTGATGCTTGGGACATCCCCAACCTTGCCTTGGAGGATGTGGGTAAGCTTGGCAAAGATGGTTATCGTCCACTTCGCCAACACCGGGACATACCACTGATCCCACTGACAGATAAGCAAAATAACCACCTAAAAGAGATGGTCATGAGGCCAGGATGCAGTAAACGCAGAGCTAGATGTAAATTGTATCAAACCCCCTTCTATGTGTGTCCCCGGGATAGGAGAGGCCAAAGTAAAACATTCACTAAAAGGTGTGGAGGTATAGACATCTCTTTCTGTGCTATGTGGGGCTGTGAGACCTCTGGCACTGTTCATAAAAGCCAACTTCCTCTTAGGATTACACCAAGGTAGAGAGAGAGCCAGTGTCAATGACTCTAGCGGTACTATTAGGACTGAGAGTGGCAGCTAAAGTGGGAACAGGAACTGCAGCTTTGATTCAGGCTCCCCAATATTCCCTAGAGTTCAAGGCAGCCATTGATGAGGACCTCCGGAACATAGACCAATCCATTATGCAGTTAAAAGAGTCTCTAACCTCTTTATTGGAGGTGGTATTACAGAACAGAAGGGGATTGGACATGCTCCTTCTTAAAGAAGGAGGAGTCTGTGCTGCCTTAAAGGAGGAATGCTGTTTCTATGCTGACCACTCTGGAGTGGTAAAAGATTCCATGGCTAAATTTTAAAAAAGGCTGGACGATAGGCGGAAGGAGTGAGAGGCCCACCAAGGATGGTTTGAAACTTGGTATAGTTATTCCCTGTGGTTTACCACTTCAATATCTGCCCTTATGGGATCCCTCATAATCTTACTGATGCTTCTGACATTTGGACCCTGCATTCTAAATCATTTAATCTTTCTCTTTGTAAGAGAAAGAATCAGTGCAGCACAAGTTCTCCTGCTCAGGCAACAGTATCAAGCTGTACCGAGCCAAGAGCCCCCTGAAATCTAGGATTAGATTTCGGAAAGAGAAAATGGGGGAATGAAAGAATAATTTTAGTTAGCCAGAAATGACAGTAGTTTGAGTTTTGCCTTTTAGTGAAATAAGTTTCCAAGTAAGTTGCTGTAGGCCTCACACTGGTACCCTGCAGGGTCTGATAAGTTGAAGCTTGCCGGCCTCACCCTCTGGGGAAAAGCCTGAGTGGGGACCCCCACCCACTCTGGGAACCCCGCAATACTGATAACCCCAGCAAACCGCCCCCGGAGAGAGCAGGCCCTTGAGACTGGAATAAGCCCTGAGTATCCATGCGGAGGCCGAAAGGGCCAAGTAAAGACCAGATGGCCCAAATAACCTGATTAACAGCTTGACCCAGGCAGGGGGAAAAGCAGGACATACTATAGATAAGATATGCTTCCCGCTTTTTGATGAATGTTCAAATTCTATAGGTTTGCTGTGTTTAAAAGTTTAAATAATTCAATCATGTATGTGCATACTTCCCGCCCTTGAATGTGCCCACGCTTGTGTGACTATGCATTTTTAGACTATAAAAAATGCCTAAATTCCTTGTTCAGGACTCAACTCCTGAGTTGGGTCCCAGCGCTGGTTTCTAAATAAAACCTCCCTCCTGCATTTGCATCAAGACGTGTCTCCTGCGAGTGATTGGCTCGTCGTAAGTTCTGGGATGGAGAGGGGGCCTCTGGGGACCATTTGGGTCTTTCAGAACAAGAGAAGCAGGTGATAATGGGTAGATGCATCTAACTGCTAAAGACATGATAGTTCAATAATATTCCAGCCAGGCCAACCACCTGCTGTTCATCCAGCTGACCCCTGGGCCTTTTCACAGGCTGCTTTCTTAGTGCAGTGCTTTTTCTTTAGCTCAGTGCTCTTACTTTCTGCCCTTTGCAAGATGGCTACTCCAATACACTCAAATCCCAAAAGCCTTTTCTGACCTTGCCTGGCAGGGTTCAATGAGCTCTCTGCTATAACAGGCTGCGTATGCACCTCTGTTCTAACACTTACAGCTGGAAATTATCTGTGAACCTGTCTGCCCCTTGTCTACGAGGTCACGAGCTCTTGAGATCAGGTCCTGGTCTATTCTCTATTATATCCCAGTGATTAGCATCGCCGGTGCTCATGGAGTGAGCTCACTCTTCTGTACATGGGCCCATGAGGATGCCCGTGGGGGTTCTGCCTAGGGACTCCTCTGGGGTCAACTTCTAAGATCCCCTCCATAGAGGCTCCTGCATACAATGGCCACTCCCACTAGGCTCCACAGAGCTCACTTAGAGTGCCAGGTGAGTTTGCTGAGTGCCTTTTAGAGTGATTGTGGAAGCCCTGAGTGATTGCCTGGAGGCCCCAGGTGCAGCAGCCACGGGGAGGCCAGCACAGTGTGGCTCCACCCCATTGCTAACAAAGACAAATGGAGGCAGCCACTGGAGTGCTTCCCTGTTAAGTGTTAAGTAGCAGGCTGATTGCTCCAAAGTTTACAAGTGACAGAGAAAGAGGCACAGGTGTTACTGTCAGCCCCCTGGGGTAGCAGGGACTGGGGCTTCATCTGGGTAGGGGAGTCTCTGACAGGCCAGGCCATGCATCTCAGAGGCAGGGAGATTCCTGTCTTGCTTAAGGCTGGCCCTTGGTCCAGATCTCCTTATCTTGATCCCCTTCTTGGAAAAAAAAAGATGAGGTCCCTTCAGCTCTGCAAACTGTTTACAGGCTTCCCCCACAACCTCAGTCATCCCCTGGAGGAATGTCACAATGGAAAGCCCACCTGGAGGAAAGGGAGGCTTGTATTAGGGGCTTGAGAGTGCAGTGTTGTGAGGGAATATGTGACTCATTCAGTCCCAGCCCCTGTCCTGGTGGGTCCGTCACCCAGTGCTATAGCATCTGTTTTCCAATTCCATCAGCACCCACTGGAGCCCCATGGCCAATGACAGGTCTGTACAGCACCTCCAATTATCCACCAGTTGTGTGCTTGCTTGTTTGTTTCTGAAACAACAGAATAAATAAGTGAAATCTTAGCTGGCACCTACAATCCCAGTATTTGGGAGGCTAAGGCTGGAGGATTGCAGGTTCAAGGCCAGCCTCAACTTAGTGAGACTCTCAGCAACTTAGTTTCAAAATTAAAAAATAAAAAGGGCTTGGGGTAGTAGCTAGCTTGGAGGTAGGAAGCCTCTGGGTTCAATCCCCAGAAGAGAGAGAGAGAGAGAGAGAGAGAGAGAGAGAGAGAGAGAGAGAGAGAAAGAAGAGAAGAGAAGAGGAGAAAGAGGAGGAGGAGGAGGAGGAGGAGGAGGAGGAGGAGGAGGAGGAGAAAAGAAGGAAGGAATCTTCCTTTAAAATGGACTTCCCAAGCCGGGCGTGGTGGCGCACGCTTGTAATCCCAGCATTCGGGAGGCTGAGACCGGAGGATCCGGGTTCGCGGCCAGCCTCAGCTACCTAGTGAGGCACTCCGCAACTTAGTGAGACTCGGTTTCAAAATAAAGAGTAAAAAATAGGGCTGGGGGTGTAGCTCGAAGGTAGAACGCCTCTGAGTTCAATCCCCAG
>PVLC010013350.1:0-41882 GCA_004027655.1 Graphiurus murinus | reverse complement strand
CCCCAGGCAACTATAATCTGCTTTCTTTCCTACAGATTTTCTTAATCAGGGTATTTCCTATAAATAAAATCACATACTATGTGGTCACTTGTGACTGGCATTTTTCCTTTAGTATTATGTGCTTATGGTTCGTCCGTGTTGTAGCATGTATCAGTACTTCATTTCTTTTTATGGCTCATTTCTCACTGTTATGTTTATCCATTCATCAGATGATGGACTTTTTTTTTTTTTAGTTTTTGGCTATTATGAATAATGATGCTAGGAATATTCATGAACAAGTTTCTGTGTGAACATATGTTTGCATTTTTCTTGGATATAAACCTGGTAGTGGAAATTGTTCTCCTAAGTGGCTGTGCCACTTTACATTCCCACAGCAATGCATGAGGGTTGGACTTGGTCTACATCTTCGCCATCACTCATCGTTGCCCATCACTTTGTTTATAGCTACCCCAGCGGCTGGAAAGTGTTATCTCATTGTGGTTTTGGTCTCTATTTCTCTAATGCTAATGATGTTGAGCATTTTTTGTCCTTTGCTTATTGCTCTTTTGTGTATCGTCTTTGAAGAAATGTCCATTCAGATGATTAACCCTTTTAAAAAGTCTGATTCTCTTTCTGTTGTTGATTTGTAAGAGTTTTACCATGTGCATACTCTGGATACAAAGCCCTTATTAGACACATGATTTGCGCATATATGCTCTCATTCTGTGGATTATATTTTCATTTTCGTGATGTGTCCTTTGAAGCACAAATGTTTTAAATTTTGATGACATGCAACTGTCTATTTTTCCTCTTGTTATATCTGCTTTTGATGTTGCAGCATATATTATAGTTTCAGTACTTTCGTGCGTGACTGAAACATAGGCATCACCTTTGTTCATGGGAGCTGACAGAGAAGAGAAGAAATTAAAGAATCAGTAACAGTAAAGCAAGGAAGGCAGTCTTAAAATACTGCAGGAACAAATAATCTTGGCTCAGGGTGGTGACAGACCAGAGAAGTTATCAGAAGTGACAATTTTGAAATTGGGAGGTCAGGAAGTATTATTTAAGTCATAAATGTAATTTAAAAATTATTTATTTATTTTTGATACTGGGGATAGATCCCAGGGGTATTCTAGGTATGAGCTACACCACTACCCCTATTTTTTTTTTTAATTTTGAAAGAGGGTCTTAATTATTGCTGAGAGTCTTGCTAAGTTGCTGAGGCTGGCCTTGAACCTGTGATCCTCTTGTCTCAGCCTCCCAAGCACTGGGATTACAGGCATGTGCCACTGCACCTGGCTAAAATGCTTTAAATGCAATGAAATTTTTGATTTCTGACACAGTAGAGTCTCATGTTTTATTTATGTGCATATATATGTGTGTGCGCGTGCACGTGCGAGGGCCCGTGAATGCACACACCTCTTTAGAGAGTATTTTGAGGACTTTGCAGTCCATCTCAGGGTCATCTTTCTGAATATCAGTCATTGGTCTGGCTGCATAGAGAAACAGAGTTAACAGAGGTTGCTGGTTGATAGAATGGTAGGGAAACTCATATAAAGGCAACACTACATAATCAGCTTTCACGTAGGTTAAGTCCTTGAGACTTAGACCACAGCCAACTGCAAACGACCTCCCTGGATTCTAAAAATTACACTGAGTCCATGAGTCTTTTGGAAGCTTTGCTGTTTTCCACTGTGCCAAGAGAAACAGCAACAGGATGGGGAGCAACAGTCTCAACTTCAGCTTTTGCTTAGACCAAGCCTGGTTCTTACTTGCCTTTTGTATTTTAAAGTCTGTTTAGGTAAATGCATGACTTATCATGAACACTGGGAAAAACTGTAGGTAAAAATGTCCTCAAAATTATCTTTTGTACCAAATGTCAAATGGTAGAACTTGAAACTAAAAATTAAAATAGACACAAAAGAGGCAATGAAGGTAAAATCAATAAAGCTGATTTTACAAAAGGTTGAGCCACACAGCTTTTCTAAGGCGACCAGTTTTTAGTGTAGACAGAACCCCAGGGATGAATTCTCTCATGGTGTGTATGCCTCGCTCCTATTTACTTTAATGAGCCTTATCAGTGGGAAACAAGGAGAAATAGATTCTCCACTCTCCTTTCCCGTTGCCAGCTCTGAAGCCCTTAACAAAGCACACACCACACATTAGTTTTGGGTACTATTCAGTTAGGAGACACTCGGTGAAGAAAGTATTCAAAATTCTGCTCACCCTTCTCTGTGCATATTGTTCAGGAGATCTACCTAGTACATAAACAGGTCTTCTTTGTATGTGGGTGTCTTTATCCCAGGCTGCGAAAGTTTGCAATGCAGATGTTACTGGCAACTATGTACAAATACAGATAAAATATTGTTGTATAACCAATACCAATGATGAGAATTGCCAGACAGCATTTAGGGTGGGCATCATGCCATCTTTTGCAGCTCAGTGCTAATAATACCTTGAGATTTTGTAATTTGTTTAAATAAGTATCCTTACAGGTGGTGCACGCTTGTAATCCCAGCATTCGGGAGGCTGAGACTGGAGGATCCGGGTTCGCGGCCAGCCTCAGCTACCTAGTGAGGCACTCCGCAACTTAGTGAGACTCGGTTTCAAAATAAAGAATAAAAAGTAGGGCTGGGGGTATATCTCGGAGGTAGAATGCCCCTGAGTTCAATCCCCAGTACCGCAAAAAAAAAAAAAAAAGTATCCTTACAGAAATTTTAAAAAAACCTATCTTTCATCTATATCTATCATCTATCTCTCTATCTACTTATCTATCATCTATTTATCTATCTATCCATCATTTTCTATTTATCTATCATCACCTGTTTGTTTTTCTGGTGCTAGGGACTGTATTCAGGCCCTTGCTCATGCTAGGCAAGTGCTGTACCGCTGAGTTTTATCTCTAGTTCCTTACTTAAATGTTTTATAGTTGGTTGCTATCTAAAAAGAAAATAATTTCCTAAAATCTAGGATGGCTCATGGACACAAATGCACTATTTATAATTTTGAACACTGTGTGGCATGTCTGTTTAATAATCATTTTTTGTGCTTCTTTGACCATTAATTCAACAGATGAAAATTACATCTCTACCATGTAATGTATATATGTGTTAATTGCAAAGACACAAAATGAACAATATCCTGGAGATAATTGCAGTGACAATAACTGAGCAGACAACTGGGAATCTTATCATCAAATCTACCTGGAGTTCAGAGAGGGATGCTCAGCCCAGTGAGGCACATAAGTAAAGGCGAAAGGAGATGACATGGTCAGGTGGTAGCAAGGGTCTCTCAGGCCAGGAGAACTCATCTTATTTATTATCAATGCTGTGTATCATTTTTATCTAAACAGTGTAACATTTGTCTTTAATTAGTTACAAGTACAGTTGGAAGAAAGAAGTAAAGCATATATTCCATATTCTGTCTCTGTCTCTCGCTGTTTTGCCAGTACTGGGGATTGAACCCAAGGGTGTTTTACCACTGACCTACATCACCATCCTTATTTTTAAAATTTTAAATTGTTTTTTGTAGTACTGGGAGTTGAACCCAGTGACATCCTACTTCCAAGTTACAACCTCCAGTCCATTTTTATTTTTTTGAAACAGAGTCTTGCTAGGTTGCTGAGAGTCTTGCTATCCTAAAACCTGTGATCTTCACAGGCTTGTGCCGCCACACCTGGCTATTTTCTATGTTAAAACAGGGTCTCGCTAAGTTACCTCACACTACAGGCCTCAAACCTATGATCCTCCATGCCTCCCATGTACTGAGATGACAGGTGTGCACCATTGAGCTCAGCCCCATGTTCTCTTCATTAACTCATGTTGAATCTTTCAGGAAAAGCTATTCTGATCCATTCCATTTTTCAAGAATTCATGGAATACCTTTAGTGAGCTTTGCATGATCTTAAATTGGAGGCTATGAGGTACTCAGGGTCATAAGGTGGCTTTCTTCGAAGCTGTGTTTTGGAACCTTCTTTTCCTGGCCCAAGAAGCTAGGGAAAAGGGAAAGAAGTAAATTTGAGAGAGAAAGGAGCAGGACAGCTCTGAGAAGTGCAGTGGAACCACGGAGGCTCTGAGGGAAGGTGCAGCGAGAGGCTGGATGGCGGACCGCAGAGTGGGGAACAGAGGCGGCGGAGACCAGAGGTGGGGAAGAAGGGAAAGAAGAGGGAGCAGAGCTTTTCTGGTGGTGGTTTTGTTTGTTTTTGGTACAGCCCTGGGGGATTGGTTTTAAAAGTCCAAAGGATTGAAATATTTTTTGTTTCAGATTTTATTGAAATACACACACACACACACACACACACACACACACACACACACACTCCCTCTTCGAACTGGATAAAGGGCATTATTTCCCCCTTTGTATCTAATTCAAACTGTAATCTTATTTCCTATTTTCCTTGATGTCAAAATTCAGACAAGAGAGTTTGGAAAGTAGGCATAAAATCTTATTAGACTGTGACATGTATTTAATCTAATCTTAGACGCTAGTTCTCCTGGGGAATCGGTGGACGGCTTGAAAACCCACATTTTGGCCTGCTCAGGACTCTGTGCTGGGATGATTTCCCTTGGTGGAAGAAATGCAGCAACGCCACGGTTACCGCTGGCACGTGCCAGTCCCCTGCATTGCTCCACAGGTCCACACTCTGTTTTCTCTGCACTCACTCTGGGAACTTTAGGATCTAGCAATATGTTTCCCATAATTTTCTCCAGTCAGACTGCAACCTTCCCACTGAGGATGTGTCACTTATCCACAGGCTCCCAAATATCTGTATATGTGGCATTATGTAAATTAGGTAAGTCAACTTGTTGTTTGTTTACCTAATTGTACCCATTTAATTCTTTGTTACCAATGATTTGAAGAAAAGTTGATCTGATTTGTGTATAAGTATAAAATCACTTCTAGTTTTAAACATTTTTCATAGAAAGCACTTCCAGTTGATAAAAATATAGTGTTCCCCACCCACCTTCCTGGTCTGTTCCTTCCTCTCTGTCCTGCGGTGTCTGAACTGACCTCTGCTCCCTCCTTCCCTGGTGGCTGGTGGCTTCTGATTGAGTTTAATTACTGAGAAGCACCAGCAAAAGACTAGAGGGCTGGGCAACAGAGAAGTTTCTGGAAGGTGTTGTCCCCTCTGTGTCGAGGGCTCCTGACGCACACTCTCGTCACAGTGTTACTTCTTGTCCTCTCCCTCAGCCCCAGGAGTGGCCACAGCCTCCCCTTGCTGAGGGTCTGACCCCTGGGGTCTCCATTTCACTTCTTGATTCTTTTAATAATCCGACACCTCTAAAAACTCAATTCATGATGACATCGTATACTACCAATGCTACGTATACTATCATATACTACCATGGAATATATAGGTCTGGTTAAAAAAAAAGTAGGAAAAATACTAACTATAAATAAAAGATGTAAGAATGAGTGCGAAGATGATTACTTTCTTATCATTTTAATTTTTTCTTAAGTGAATTTTGTAGGGTTCATAAGTTATCTAATTTGGACAAACTTCTCTTCTCAAAATCATGAAATGGTATTATAGTTTTTTGAACTGTAGTTTCTCATTTTAAAGATCTACAATTGATGCTATGGACTGAACTGTGTTTCCTACAAAATTCCTATGCTGAAGCCCTACATGACTGTATGTGGAGATTACCTCAGGAGGTGAGTAAGGGTGAGTGTGACCAGAGGGATGGGATCTAATCTAGCAAAACTTTGCAAGAAGAGGGAGAGAGAGGGAGAGAGATTTCCACCCCCACATACCACAGAAGGGCTAGGCGAGAACGGAAGAAGAAGGTGCCCCTTTGCAAGCCAGGAATAAAGCTCTCTGAACCCAACCTGCTAGCATCCTGATCTCGGACTTCCAGTTGCCCAAACTCTGAGAAAACAAATTTCTCATTGTTTGGACACACAATCTATGATATTGTTAAGGCAACTTAAGCTGACTTAATACACTTGAATTAGCCTGAATGGATATTATTATAGATTATCAGCAACTTAAAAAAAGTTGTTCAGGACAGAAATAATTAGTCATGGATTAAGAGAAAAAGAGATATATCTTAATGCATTTAAATAAACATAAAGATGTAACTTCTCATGCCTCACTGTTAATTGTCCCTTGATAAGAAGCCTCACTGATTATGTTCATTGTGGAAATATCTGTATGATTTTGAGAGAGTAATTTTTTGAAGATAATTAAAAGTAATTTTAAAAATCAATCGAACATGGGTCCTTTTGCAACACAAACTCTGACATCTAATCAGAAAAGAAGGATGTATGGTGGAGAGTGTCCTGTGTCAGGAGCAGGCTGACTTCATTTCCATCCTGCCTTGACAGATAGCAGGCGCTGTGACTTTGGGCAAGGCATTGTATTCCTCAGGTTCCTTTTCATGAACATGTTATGCAACTAGGCCATTTTAAAGTTGCTATACTAGCAACTGTACACTAGGTGGAAGCAAAGAGTAAGCTAAGATGCTAAAAGGTTAGAAAATAATTTCTGTGGTAAATGAACCACACTTTTCTGGATAGTAAAGGTCATTGAGATTATAGGTTACATTTATTTTTTAAGATGCTAATTAGAAAAGAAAACAGCAAATAACCCTGGCCATTTAAGCCATTGAAATAATACTAAGATGGACCATTGTTTAGGCCAAATCTTTATTCCCCTTCTTAGAGACTCTGGATAATAACGTAAGAAATTAAATAAGGAATCATTTATCTTAATTTATGGGATCTTATTGGCCAATAAGGATAATATAGTAACCAGTAAAATGGTGCTATTCACAGACCTATTTTTTCAAAAGTTTATAGGGACAACATGTAATCAAACAAGCGTTCTCTAAAGCTTATACTATTTTGAACACAGTGATGGGAAATTTACCTCATTGCATATAATTTTACATGTCAGTTCTTTGAAAAATTGTATATCTACTCTTTCCTTTCAAAATTAATCTAGTCTCATAATTTAGGTTCTAACATGTGAAATTATGTGATGATTTTCATGTTTAGTCTTGTAGTTAGTCAAAACTCAGTTTATTACCACAGTCTTTATGCAAAGTGAATTGCTTAGAGCTATCGTTGAAATCCATCATGTGGAGAAGGGAAAGGCTCTTTATTATAGAAGTGTATTTTGAAGTTGTTTGTGTAGGCAGTGAATTGCAAACAATATGTTCTGTGCAACAATAATTTTTACTTGGTGGTTTAGATAAAACTCATTGTTTAGAGGACAAGGTAGCACCACTGCTATTGAAATATCTGGTAGTAAATACCTAACAGTGAGAGCTGGATGTGGGGGCAATGCCTCTAACCTCAGGACTTGGGTGGCTGAGGCAGGAGATTTGAGGCTAACATGTAACTTTAGTGAGACCCTATTTCAAAATAAAATATAAAAAGGACTGGAGGTGCCACTCAGTGGTAGAGCTCTTTTGGTTCAGTCCCTAGCACTACACAAAAAATCCCAAACAAGAAAATAGTGAGGCTGCAGCTGAGGAAAATAATGATATTGAGAGAACTAACTTTCTGTCTGTCTGTCTGTCTGTCTCAGTATAAGCATCCCTTAACAATGTTTGTAACTGTAGTGGCAATCATTTAATAACTGAAGGCACAGGTGATCCATAGGATATAAATGATATAAAATGATCCATAGGATATAAATCTAAGGTCAGATGATCCTTAAGTTTCAGTGGTTTCTAAAATTATGCAATTCTTGTTCCACAAAGGCCAAGCTAGAAAGGACAAACTTGATCTCTGGAATTGGAATTTATGGTCTCAACTTTCTTATTTTTTTCATTGGCCCATATTGGAAAAATAAAAAGAGAAAACAAATGATATATGTGAAGAGGTTTTGGGTCATCTCTGTATTCTCTCATTGCCTGGGGAGCTTAGCAGTGAGATTTTCTTTTGTTATCCAGCAAGGTTGGCAGAGGACCTAAGGGCATAAATCAAGATAGTCCACATGTGTATTTGGTGTTTTGATAATAGCTTCAGATTCTCAGGGAATAAAAGTTGATGTGTTGGATATTTTGGGGAACTTAATATCCTTGAGCCTCCTATCTGATATCTGTGAATTGAAGATACCAATGACTAAAGGAAGTAGTTCTGAGGATTAAAAAAAAGACAAATGTTCATTAATATGCTTTGCATGTTAAAGGGACAATTTCTGGCAAGTGCTGTCAAATATCTCTAAAAATGTATGTTTCCAGGCAAAATGGCAGCCACACAATATATTCATGTTCTAGCTCTAAATGTCACTGGTCCTGTTCATCAGTAATAATATCAAAAGAAAAAGAAGAAATACTAAAGAAAATTAGTATGCTTCACTAGTCCTTAGAAGTAGGTGATTTGAAAATTCTTTACATGGAAAATTCAACAAATTAGAATCATTATACTGGCTCACTTTAATAAAATGGAAGTGGTACTACCTTTCATTTGGTACTCAATTATTTTCTAGTATCTTTGGCGCAGTACTTTATCCACATGGATCATCTGATCAGCAAGGCTCATCAACAGATATATAATCTTTCAATGGTCCCCAAACTATCACTTATGATGTTAAGTTTTGTGAAAATTGGGAAATAATCTAGTGAATCATACCCTTAACTTTCAATTGTGCCAGAAAAACATCACAAAACGAAATCCTTACCACGGGTTATGACAAACTATACAAAGGGAACAATTGGCCTTTTCTTCTTAGACTATAATGGCCTAGCGGGAAAGGTCCTTGACATTTTTATTTTCTGTGTAGTTGTTCATCTTTTAGTATACCGTATGTAAAAGTTAAACATTATTACCACTTGGGACTTTTCACAGTGCATTTAATGGGCTCAGCGTGTCTCGTGTCTAGTCTCTGAGAGCTGTAGTAGCTCAACAACACACCTAATAGCAGGTTATTCTTCCTCCATTATGTTAAAGGCAGTAGGTGACAGAATGGAATGGTAAGTGGCTTATAAGTGATTATTGGTAGAGGAACCAGACTGGGAACTTGAGTCACATTTTGATGCTTAGTCCAAAAGTTAAATCACAGCTTTTGGGTCTGTGTTTATGCTTGATGGTAATAACTTCATGCCAAGTCCTGGCTAATATTCGGCGTTTTTTAGTACTACTTCTACTTAGGATGCTTCAGGAAGTACCAAGTACCTAAAATATGAGGAAAGTTACTTATTCCTGTTATTATCATTACATACATGTTGACAATGATAATAATGACTCACATTTGAGTAAAGGCTGTTTCCTTTTACTTTTCAACGATTATAGTAATGCTTCACTTAGTACTAAATAGAAATAAGATTTCAATAAATACATGTGAATATGTTCAAAGGGCTTTAAAAATAAACATTAGCTCATTTGATTTCACAACAGTTCTGTGAGAAAGACTGAGAGAATGTCATGCTAATTTTTCTGTGAAACAGATTAAGACTAATGATATGAGCATTGTCTTTGGGGTCTCTGACTCCAAAGCTTCCTGAAAAAGAAAAAGGGGAGAAAAAAGAGTTATTGTTAGCAATAGATAAAATTGTGCATGTGTGCCTCTAACCCAATATTACTGATCCTGCACTTGATAAGAGGCAAGTCAAGTCAGTGCCTTGACTTGGTTAGTTGTGCTTTGCATTAAGTCAGACTTCTGGTGATCACCTGATAGTCATTATGTCACGAGCCACAGCCAAAACACCTGGCAGGCTTTGAAGGTTTGCTATTACTCTGCCTTATGGAAGTTTAAAAAGTCATGATCATAAAACAATTAGTGTTTCTGCTGATCTGGAGACAATGCCACTTGGAATGAGATGGATTTCCTTTTTCCCTTTTCTTCCCCTGTGGGCTGAGTGTGGCCCAGCTTTTTCAGAGATGGCATTTCTTAGATATCACGTCGGTTTAATAATCTATATCCCTCCTGTGGCCAGAAATGCCCGATAGCGCCTCAGTTTTAACTCTGACAGATTATCAGTGTGTCAGTGGAAACCACTTGCTATGGAATGGCTGGCTCAAGAGGCCTGAAGCAGAAACTAGGCTTCTGAGAGATGCTGGGCAGGAGCGTGTTAAACCACTGTGCAGACGGAGGGCGGCTGTGGAGGTGGAGTGGAGGTAATGGTGGAGGTGTGGTTTTTCCTAGCCATGACAATGGAAGTCACCTCTGTTTGTGTAATTAAATGAAGATCTGCCAATTGTGTCATTTATAATAAATTGTGTCATTATATTAAATTTCTTGCACTTTTTAATTCCTTTGATGCTCATATTGTTTTCTCTACTCTGGATTGAAGCTTCATGCATTTCCTAGGAAAAAAGTGTGGCATAATGCATAAAGTAACTGTCATAGCTGGGTGTGGTGGCACACACCTATGATCCCAGTTCCTGGGAGGCTGAGACAAAAGGATCACAGGTTCATGACCAACCTCAACAAGTTAGTGAGGCCCTCTGCAACTTAGTGAGACCCTGTTTTCAAATAAAAAATAAAATAGGGTAGAATGCACCTGGGTTCAATTCCTGGTACCACCAGCACACATACGCGTGAGTGCACGCATACACACACACACACACTAAATTAAAAACAACAACAACAACAATGGTCATTACTAGCAGCAAGAGAGGTCTTTTTGGCTTACCGAGTTGAGCATGCTCTCTGGGCCTCTCCCACAGAACTCAGTTGACTGTCTCTAGGCTCAGCTCTGTGCTCATCTAGAAAGAAAAAGGCTGCTCTTCTAACCTAGCACTTGTTGACAAGTAATGGCAGTTATTCTGAATGGTTGGTTTACAGATGTGTACAAAGTACTTATGATAATGCCAAGCATACAGTAGGCGCTCAGTGAATGCTTGTCAAATGACTCCATGATTTAAAGTGGCAAAGCACAGGTGTCTGCTGCTCACCTTTCCTCACCTTTCAAATGAGTATGTGTGTGCTTATGGGATTGAGGAGTCCTGGCAACCAGTTTATTTCCTTACATATATTCTATCTTAACTTAAGAGGTAAACATTTTACCTCCTGATTTCAAGTTTGGGTCAGGTAGCTTCTGCTTAAAGGACACATTTATTCCTAACACTTCAAGTCACAATTCAAATCCCACTAGTTCTGGTTGCCCCGGGATCAACACATTAGTACACTCAGTGTAATGATACCCTACCAAGCTCCTGAAAGTCTTACAGAGATACACAATTACCAAAGCCCACCTAGGAGGCCGACACATTCAAGGAATCGCTAATGGGATTCAAGAGAGAGCACTGACAACACAATCAGTCTTTCAATGAAGAGTTTCTCACGTTGGAGCTAAATTGAGGCAGAGAAGCAGGGGGTGGTTTTATGATGTATGCGAAGCCACA
Source organism: Graphiurus murinus (assembly GCA_004027655.1). NCBI lineage: Eukaryota > Metazoa > Chordata > Mammalia > Rodentia > Gliridae > Graphiurus > Graphiurus murinus. The sequence continues at coordinate 30,605 of PVLC010013350.1, read as the reverse complement.
AGGGCATTAGTAGTAATTTGAGGTTGGCTGAAACAATGAGTGTCCTGAGAAGACATTGCCTGGATTTGTTTAAGGAAATAGACTGGGTCAGATGGGATCCAGGAGTATGTTATCAACTATGTTTACTGATCTGTTATTTAAGGAATTTTAATGAAAACGAAGTCAGATGAATTGAACTGTTTCTAATCTGATCTCACTGCATCGAGCTAAGCTCCTTTCTACAAAAATAAAACACAGGAAATCTAACAAGAAGCAAATAAATCAGTAGTGATCAGTAGACCGTAAGAAAGCTGCAGTCTGTAGGGCTTGTGCCAACTGCTAATTTCGGTAGTGCTCTAGATTGTCACAGGCCCCAAGACTCAGAGTTGTATGACCGTAGGAGGAAAAGCCAGGGTGGAAACTCCTCTCTTTAGGTTGGAAATCCTCTTCCCCCTCACCCTGGGCCTTGCATTTGCTAGGCAAACACTCTATCACTGAGCTATTTTATTTTTTTTGTCTTGAGATAGGGTCTCTCTAAGTTGCCCAGGCTAGCCTTGAACTTGAGATTCTTTCGATCAAGCCTCTCAATTGGCTAGGATTACAGGCATACACACTGTGCCCAGACACCCACCCCTCCTTTTTTTCCCAGTATTGAAGATCAAACCCAGAACCTAGAGCGAGCTAGGCAAGTGCTTTATCACTGAGCTATATTGCCAGCCCCTACATCCACCATTTGTAGAAATAAATTTAGGATTGTTTTAAGTTCGACTTGGAGTCTTAAGATTGCAGACTGCATCAATGTGAAACTCTCTGAACTGTTTGGAAAGGAAGCGGGTTCTGTCATCTACTATTACCATTAATTTTTCTTTGTTTAATATTTTATCAAAGTAACATGCACAGGATAAAAATTTAAGTAAAATAGGACACATGATGAAAGATAGCAGTTCCCCACCCCATTCTTGTGCTAATTTTTTCAGCATTAGCAGCTTTTTCTGTTGTTTGTTTTTCATCTTTCTGGTCTTCTCCTAGCCCAAAACATAGGTTACTTATAAATTGGATCTTCTCCGTTGAAACGGCAGATTGAAGGATCAGATTGGGGACCAGTGAATGTTCTTGGTATGCTCGCAGGTATACCTTAACAAAGCCCATTCCCTGGACACTCGGTCCACCGCTTTGTCTTGTTCCATAATTTATTAGAAAGACAAGGAATAGTTGGAACCACGAATCATCATGGGATTTGATAATCATATTAACGTTTCCTTGCATCTTCATATTCTCTCTTCCCTTTTCTTCCTATCACAGGGAAGAGTGCTTCTGTTTCTTTGCCTCACCAGAGATTACTGAGTGATTCCTAAATGATTATATTTGACAGGAAAAGAGCAATTTTAGTCATTCCCTGGTGACAGCAGGCATAAACGGGTTGTACGATTACCTGAGATTGCTTCTCCTTTAAAGAGGGGTCACTGCTGGAGCAAAGCTGGTGCTCTGTGTCCTCATCCTTCTTTGGGAAGAGCCTGCTTCTCCATCTGGCTTCTCAAGATACTCCTTACCTTTGCTGAGCCACCTCACACATCTGGTGTCCTTGGGAATCACCTTACCAAATTTACTCAAGAGTCAAGAACAAAGTACACAGCTCTTTCCATCTCTCACCCTTGCTCACTCTCTGCCGTGTCCATGCTGCTGCCCGGAGCTGCTTCAGTTAATTTCCCTTTGTTTCTAACACTGAGATACTCAGGGTCTCCTAGAACAGCTCCTTCTTCTACTCTTCTTTTCAATGTTCTACCGCTCATTCTGCTCCTTTCCCACTTCGGTCGATGTAGTTTTCCCAGGAAATATTTGCTTATTCTGACTTCCTCTCTTTTTTTGCTTTCTCTCAGTAATTACATGGCTCATGAGACTCTAGGTTCTACACAGTTTATCCCAAATCCACATGTTAGCCCTGACTACAGGTAACATTTGCAACTGTTTCTGGGAATCTCTATTTGGAAATCCATCTACTCCTAAGGACAAAGTGGTCCAAACTGAACTTATCCTCTTTCATACTCTTCCTGTAATTACTTTAGCACTCTACACACCAAGTTCAAACCCAATAATTATTCCCTGGCTCTCCTCCTTCAGTGATGTTTTTGTTGTTCTTTGTATTTCACGTATCTGATGTTCTTTCTCCTCCCTTCCAGAGGCACAGCTGCTTTGCTTGCTTGGTTCTTATCCTAGGAAAAATTCTAATATGAAGATATTGGAAAAAAACAAGCAAAAGTGTTTTTCCTACTTCACAGATCACTCAGTACAACACTTCTGACACCAGATGTGTGAGCATTTTACTCCACACATCAACCAGTCAATTCTACAGCAGACACCAGCTGGGTGTGCTCTAATTCAATTAATTTCTGACGCTATCTACCTGGGGTTTGTGTAAGATTCTGCAGGCTGAAGGGCCAGCTCTGCATGACTGCCCCTCCCTTCAGATACTAGTTGAAAGCACAGCTTGCCACCTGTACTTCTGACTTACTGACTGTAAATCACGGTTCCCCTTCCCAGGTTTGATTCCTTTCCTAGAGGGTCTCATAGAATTCAGAACTCATGAGAACACTTTTGTTATATTTACTCACTTATTATGAAGGGTATTACAAAGACTACATATGAACAGCCAGGATGGAGGAGCTGTGTAAGGCAAGGCATGTGGGGAAAGACATGGAGTTTCCATGCCCTGTCCAGGTGTGCCACCATCCAGATAGCGAGAAGGTCTTGGAACCCTGTCCTTTTGAGTTTCTGGGGAGGCTTTAATACATAGGCATGATGGATTACCATATTGACCACTGAGATAAAAACACCTTGGTCAGCTTCTATCATAGTCTACTAGGGGCCCCCACTCACCAATCCTCTGACTGAAAACCACTCTTATCCCTCTAGAGATTCCACTAATCTTATGAAGTTGTATGCCACAGAGCAGGATGAAAAGCAAATAGATATTTCACAATATCATAGGCAGAACTCTGTGTGGGATGGTACATGAATTCAACTTGATGAAGCTGGGCATGGTGGCGCATGCCTATAATCCCAGTACTTGGGAGGCTGAGATAGGAGGATCATAGGTTCGAGGACAGCCTCAGCAAGTAGTAAGACTGTCAGAAACCTAGCAAGACCCTGTTTCCAAATAAGAAATAAAATCAGGCTGGGGTTGTTGCTTGAAGGTATAATGCCCCTGGGTTCAATCCCCAGTGACACACACACACACACACACACACACACACACTCACACACAAAATCAGCTTGATATGACTACAGCCATCTGGAGTTGTAACCTCCATAATTGCTCCAGAGTGACTCCCATCAGTTTCTCTTATAAAGTTTCCCAGCATTCCATAAGGAGACAAAACCATTAGAGTGGTACTTGTAGCTTTACAACTGGACCCTGGAGCCAGGAATGTGTCTAACTCTTTGAAATTAGCTTAAGGTAAACCAGGTCCATTCTGCCTTGGATGGAATCACTTTCATACTGACCACTATATGTCCTTTCCTCTGACCTGAATGGTGGGTATCCCACTGGTCTTGCTCCACCCAGGACCACACTGTCATTAGTAAGTCCCCAGCAAATTGCACTCTGTGAAATCTTGAATCCTGCCTCTTTTCTTTGATTTTAAGGCACCTTAGGGACAATTCTAAGACCCTGGAACTGAGTTGTTCTGGAACAGAATTCATACACACACACACACACACACACACACACACACACAAACATACACACATCCCTATTGTCCGGTAAGTAAGAAGTTTATCTTTATCATTTTCAATAACAATCTATCAGCTTTTTTTCTTAGGCTCTTCCAGAAACAAAATTCCATACCTCTTCCTTGCTATAAAATATGCATTTTTTCATTGCCTACTGAAAATCTAAACTCAGAGGATAGTGTTTACAACCATGTTTAAAACTTAAATTCTACATGTTTTCATGAGACTTTAAACAGAGTGGTTTGTCTGACTTTCCCCTCCCAAGAAGACCTGACACGGAAGCTACTTAAAGCAGGAAGTTATCTGTCTTCTTCACTGCTGTACTTCCTGAGCTTAGAATAGGAATATTGTATGCTATTAATATTTGTTGAAAAAAATGAATGAATGCTTGGGTAGTACCATCCTCACCTTATGCTTCCTGGTTCCCATGCCCTTCTATATAGCATTAACATTTAAGTGCTTAGTTTTACCGACTCAATTATTTCTGACAATTCATATGTTGAAGCCCTAACTCCTAGTTTCTTGGAATAAGACTGTATTTGACATTAGGCTTTCAAAGATGTGATCAAGTTAAAACAAATCCATTAGCTTGGACCCCAATTCAATTTGACTAGAATCCTATAAGGAAATTTGGAGAAAGAATAGGAGGACATTTGTACATATATATAGAAACAGATGGATATGAATGCACAGAGGAAAGGGCACATGGGGATATAAGAAGTAGCCTTCTGCATGCCAAGAGAGAGACCTCAGAAGAAACCAAGCATGTCAACATCCTGTTCTTGGACTTCCAGCCTCCAGAGTGTGAGAAAATAAATTTCTGTTGTTTCAGACACTCAGACTTGGTGTTTTGTTATGGCAACCAGAGCTGACTAGTATTACTAACTTTTTTCAGATACTCTGTTAAACTCTTTACATGTAATTCTACTAAGAATCCTGTGATGTATTTTTATGGCCCCTATTTTATAGGTAAAGAAATGGAAGAAATCAGACATGAAGTAACTTCTTTATAGTCACAGCCAGGATTTGAAATATATGCAACTTGGTTCATGCTGTTCTCTCTGCCTGGAATGCCCTTCCCTCCTTTCTGAACATTCAAACTCTAACCAACTATCAAGACAGAGAAAATGTCTTCCTTCACCGAGTTTCTTGATTTGGGCTCTGAACATGCATTCTGACAACTGTTCTTCTGCTGTGTGTTTAGCCTCCACCCTTTCCAGGTGTCTTCTTGAGAACCTGCTTAGCTCTCTGGAGGGCAAATTCACATTATTCATCAGGGCCCTTTGACATTGGCTATAGACTCCTTCTAGAATGGGAATATGCCTACATACCTAGACCTGGCTAGATGACCAGCATCCTGACAATAAATACACACAAATTGGCATGTATTGAAGAATCTACTTATCTCGATTCCATGGTGCTATTCTCTCCTAGACATACAGGAATCCCTGCTGGACTGATCTTGAATACATGATGAAATCATCATTGTATATATTTCCCAATAGCCTTCATAGATGGTGCTCTACTCCTCAGATGCACGTTTCCCAGCATCAGAAGCTGAATCTCTCCCAAAACCCCAGGCTGCCTATGCAGTTAGTCTGCTTATCCTACACATGCCTGCTGTTAAGCAGAGACTGTCCAGGCATGACCTATGGAAAGAATCTTTATATATTTATTTTTAGTGGTACTGGGGATGAACTCAGTCAGTGGTGTTTTACCACTGAGCTACACCCCCAGTCCTTTTTATTTTGAAACAGGCTCTCACTAAGTTGCTAAAGCTGGTCATCCTCTTGTCTCAGTCTCCCAAGTAGTACTGGCATTACAGGCATATATCACCATTCCCAGCTGAGACAATAATTAGATTTAGATTGAGCAATATTTCACTCATTCATTCATGTGTACATTCACTTAATCATTTACTCTTTTGTTTATCTATACAACTAAGAACTTTTTATTTACTGCCATAATAGGGATTCAAGGACAGACTCTGACTTGATACTAACGAAATCAACAAACTTCTTATGTGATTAACAATCTGCAAGAAATCTTTCCCAAAGTAAACTACACAAAATGTAATTTAAAGACATGTTATTAATGAAATTCAGATGTCTTCTTACATGTCACCAGGAAGCAATCTAAAATGAAATCAATAGAAAATAAATTGCAAACTGGGAAATTGGAGCATGTCATGAGGATATGTTAAATGAAGGCAGGTGATGGTAGAACGATAAGGGGTCACTAGTTTCTGAAGACCTGGAAGGAATACTGAATAAGGAATACTGTTGAAAAAGACAGATTAGTGCTATTCCAGGTCTGGACATGATAGAGAAACTCTGTCCAGTACTAGAGTGATAGTGAGGATGATAATTGAATAGAATAACCAGTTTAGCCGTCCAGTTTAGCAGACATTCTTGAGTAATCCCTACTCTGTTGTCCTGAGTGATCACATACTGACATTTGTAAGCATGCAATGGGAAATCAGAGATGGTCCCTGTTCTTAAGAAATGAGGAAAAGAGATTCATAAAACCCTACTATTGGTAGGAGTAGAATCAAACTTCCTAACCATTCCTCTTACTGAAAGTAAGTACTTAGTTCAAATATCAGAATCAGTTGCAGGAAAACTATGTCCCCAGAGATAAGAGACAGTGGCCAGAAAACAGGTTACTTTATTTACTAGTGAAGTCTCAGTGAGCAAAGCTTTGCATCTAAGCCCCGAACACTGAACATACAAGCTCTTTTATACATTTGGTCACCTAATGTTGGGAGGGGAAGGGTAAGTGTGAGACACACATTTCCTAGCACGATGACAGAAACAGATCAAGCAGTTATCAATGCTTTGTTTATATTTGAGAGAGCCTGTGCTGGGTTGTACCCAAGCTGTCTAGGGTGACTGCTTTGTTTATGTCTGAGGGAGAATGTAAAGAGGCTTTATTATTTTTATTTTGCTTCTAGCCAAAAATAGTTTTAAGGACAAATCCGGGGGTTCTGCCTCAATGGTGGTGAATAAGAAAGAAAGAAGTAGAAATTAATGGGGGAACTGTGCTGGATATTTAATTAATTAATTAATTAATTTATTTATTTATTTATGTTTGCGGTACTGGGGATTGAACTCAGGGTCATTCTACCTCCGAGCTATACCCCCAGCCCTATTTTTTATTCTTTATTTTGAAACTGAGTCTCACTAAGTTGCGGAGTGCCTCACTAGGTAGCTGAGGCTGGCTGCAAACCGGGATCCTCCGGTCTCAACCTCCCGAATGCTGGGATTACAAGCGTGCGCCACCACACCCGGCTCTGGATATTTTATATTTTCCTCTCCTAATCCATTTCATCCTTCTCCCTGCTATGAAAGGTTGACTTGTGACACATGTTGATTAGACTTCCTTGTCCTCTCTGTAAGAATTTCATAGACAAATCTAAATGAAGGGGTAAGGACACTCAGGATATTGCTCTCCAGTCCCCTCTTGCTGGGACATGATAAACTGACTCCCTCAACTGAAGCTTACCTCTTTTTGCTTTATAACTCTTTACTTCTGCTTCATTCCTGTCTCCCTTTGGCTTTTGAGTGGTAAGTGTCCTGGGTTCTGTATTATTCCATATTCTGTACTTTTCTGTACTTTGGTTCCTTCTTTGTAAATAGTGCCTTTGCTAGACTTTCTTTGAATTATCCCAATTTGAGAGTGAATACTTTTTCCTTTCAAAACCTTCATTTGATTCAAGAACCAATCACATGGGCTAAGGAGAAGCAGATTGGAGGCAGAATCTTGAGCCTGATGATCAGGGTGATGTGAAATATAGAGTCCTAAAGCTCAAACACTACAGGCGCCCAAAGTTCATTCCTGGATGCTATGTTTGTGAGCCATTTGGGGACCAAAACCTCTGGGATCACTATTCAAAGGCTGGAAAACTGACAGTGCCAGTATTCTACATGCTGGGGATTGCAACTTAAATCCAAGTCTCACTGAACAACATCTATTACTCAAAGAACATGGAGTAATTCACTTCTCTCAACGCCGGTTTGCAGATGGTGTCAGCTTTTAGAAACATATGGAAACAAGCAAGAGGAGGTCTTAGCTTGGACGGATTACCCTTAATTTCATTTATGAAGGTTTCTATATTCACCAAATCACAAGCTATGATTTGTATGTTCCTCTAAATCTATGTGTATTTTTTTTTTTTTTTTGCGGTACTGGGGATTGAACCCAGGGGCATTCTACCTCTGAGCTACACCCCCAGTCCTATTTTTAATTCTTTATTTTTGAAACAGGGTCTCACTAAGTTGAGGAGAGCCTCACTAAATAGCTGAGGCTGGCCATGAACCCAGATCCTCCTGTCTCAGCCTCCCAAGTACTGGGATTACAAGCATGCGCCACCATGCCCAGCTACCTGTTAAAATTTAATTCCTATAGAGGGAAAATAAATTTACTGGGTGGGGCCTTTTGGGACGTGATTCATAGATTAGTGACTTGGAAATGGGGTGGGAGGGAACTACCTTATGCCCTTTTTGTTCTTCTGCTCTTCTACCATGTGAGAACATCCAGATAGTACCATTTTCCAGGTCTGTGAGAAATAAATCTCTATAAATTACCTTCTGTTGTATTTTGTTATAGTGAAAACAGACTAAGACTTTCTGAATTTTGGCAAATTTCTACTGCAACATTACTGAGAAAAGCATGAACCGACTAGTTGATAAAATTATTACTATCTAATTGGAAGTATATTTGTCATTGCAAAACAATGAAGTAGCAATCTGATAAAGCATTCCTGTGCATTTAGATTTTGAATCAATGGGTTAAGCTAGAAAAGATCAATAATGTTAGGTTTCTGGATGTACACAACTGAAGATAAAACCTTGAGGGAGAAGGGAAACAGGAAACTCAACTAACTAGTCAACCTCATTTACTCTTACAGAGAGAATTTATATTTGGCATTGCTTGTGTAGTGGTGAAGATGCTGATCCAACCACAATCTAGTTAACAGGTTTAAAGTGGAGTCTGCTGCTGTCTGTGAAATATAGTTGCAATACTTGATCCTGCTAGGGTGTCAGCATTAGTACTATGCTAAAACAGGAATATGCTCCAGGTCCTAGCAAAGCGGGGATCTGGTTGCTCAATTCCAGATAGAAACAAATTATTTTAATATTTGAAGATAACACTGCTCAGTCTGTTCAACCATCCAGGCAGTCCAAGTAGCCATAGGAAAACCAAATAACTTTCTTAAATGAATTTTCTAGGAAGCCTTCAGTATGATGGAAATATATTGAAATGGGGTTTAATTCTCTTAGTTGAAAGAGAAAATATAAGCCATCTATAAGTGATTGCACCACAATTACTCATTTTGTTTTCTTCATTTTCTTTTTGGAGTATCAAGTCTGATTTATTTAGCTGGTCAAATCTGAATGAGTTGTGAGTTAGCACATCCACTTTACCCCAAATCACTACAGAATCAGTTGAATATGTAAACACATTTGGCAGGCTTAGCAAAGGGACTCAGTAAGGAAAAGCCCAGTGGTGAAGTCACTGGTTACTGAAGCATTCTGAGTTGGATGTGCACATGTTTTACAAAAAGCAAGATGACCCTGGCCCTTGTTTTATTAAGGGCGAGGGCACAAAAGTGAACTAAATAACAGGAATCAAAAGGTGAATGCTGACATCAGGAGCTCACAAGACTTCTCAGGAACCCTTCTTAAAAGTCATTAAACAATTTTGAAAAGAAATTCAAGCTGTGGGGACTGAGCTCTGAGATCAGAACAATAAGCTCCATGAATCGGAAAAGACGCTTTCTGAAAAGAAATGTCTACAGTTTTGAAGAATACTTTTTCCAGACAAGCTTCTTTGTGAGGGGATTTTTTTTTTTTAACAAACATGCCTATTTTTGACATAGCTTAGAAATGAAATATTTCAAAAGCTCTTTCAAGCTCAATGTCTCTAAAACTACTTCTTCAAAGTTATACTTTAAGGGGTACAAGATGAGTGAGCTTAAGAGGGATACCGAGTTTGTGAAATTTTCATAGGCATGATGAAAATCCACAAAATTCTCTACCACTTCCATTAATTTTTTTTAGTGTTTTAGATTAAAAAAAAAAACAGTTGGAAAAGATGGCAATATTAGTGGGGATGAGGAAATATTTAAAATTCAGTTTTGATAAACGAAAATTAAGACAAAAATGCTTTTCTCCCCCCTTTTGTTTCAAAGTTTGTTTGGTTTATTTTATTTTTTGTGGTACTGGGGATTGAACCCAGAGACATTCTACCACTGAGCCACACCCTCCAATCTGTCTTATTTTTTTATTTTTAAATAAGGTCTTGCTAGGTTACTGGGTGCTGGCCTCAAACTTGTGAGCCTCCTGTCTCAGCCTACCAAGTACTAGGATTACAGGTGTGTGCCACTGTGCCTAGCTCGTTTTCGAGTTTTAAAGGAGTTTTTATGAGAAATATTTTTTATTAGTTTTGTTTTCCATAATTAATGCCATTGAATAAAAAAAAGTACACAAAGTAAGGCTATATTCATTATTTGATCCAAATAACAAAAACATCAGAAAGAGAATATGAAATAATTTTCAAATAACATTTTCTAGGGAAATGACATCAAACATAGAAATAATTTACTTAGGTAGCTACTAATGGTTTTATGCACACATTTGGGACTTAATTATTCTAATCACAGAGTTGGTTTGATTTTCATCATGTGCAGAAATACCAAGTGAGCTAATTTACATGAAAGAGTCAGAATCAAAGAATATTTTGCCTAGCCTGATTCTGCATGGAAATATGAAGATATCTGTGAGGATATATATTGATGTGTATTTATGAACCTAAACATTATAAATACAAATGAAAGCAAGTTGGTTTTTCTTGTTAGGAAGACATTGGAAACAAATTACACATGATTTTGAACAATTCAATCTCAAAGTTCAAATTTAACTTAAAACAAAATGGTAGCTGGGAGAGGTGGCACACCTCTCAGCACTTGGGAGGCTAAGAGAGGAGGTTCTCAGGTTCAAGGCCAGCCTCAGCAACTTAGAGAGCCTCTCAGCAACTTAGTGAGCCCTATTTAAAAAAAAAAAAGAAAGAAAAAGAAAAGAAAAATTTGGCTGGGGGTGTAGCTCAGAGATAGAATGCTCCTGGCTTCAATTCCCAGTACCTCTCTCCACCACCACACAACAAAACAAAAACAAAAACTACACAAAAAACAAACACCCCACAACAAAAAACAAAATGGTGTTTTGGAGGAAGGGCAGTAAAGCAGTTCAAGCTCCTACTGTTTCTTTCTGGTAGGATGCTCTTCCCCATTTGCTCCTAGGGGGCATTGCTTTTGTCTCTCAGCAACATTTCATGTCCTACAAACAGCCGCCCAAGCAAGTCACTATTCTGTCCTTGGATGGATGACACATGTCATATTTGCCTACATAGCTCCCTTCTTTTGTACGGTTACCAACTCAGGCTGGCCAGTCCTGTCTGCCTGGCCCTAATAATATTCAATGAGCGGCTTCTTACTGAACGTGGTAAGTGAATGCAGGACGAGAGGCTTTTTCTTTGCTCTGCAAGACATGCTGGGAGGACAATCTTGTTTGAATGCCAACCGCCTTCTTTTCTAGCTCTTTAGACAAAAAGCAGCAGAGTGAAGCCAGAGAGAAAAGCAGAATAAGGACGGGAAGGGATGCAGCACAGCAGCTGACCCTGCCCAAAGCCCTAGGCTTTCTAATAAGAGACAATCATTCCTTTTTTTGTTTTAAGCTCATTTGTGTGGCTTTCTGTTCCTCACAGCCAAAATAATCTTAGCTAATTCTCCAAATAAGCAATAGAAAAAGCTTAAAGGGAAGCAATTTGCAGCAATTTATAAGGCATGGCATCTAGTTCCTAGCACATAGAGAAGAATGGACTTCCTATGTGTCCTCAGATACATGAGAGTGAAAAGTAAGAATTCTTGCTTTGTGTCCTGAACATAGACTGCTAGTACATTTTGTTGACTGTTTTGATGGATGATGTACTTTAATTCATAATGGTCTGATTTATTTATGTTTTTTAAATTTCTAATTTTTATTTAAAACTGACAGATAAAATTGCATGTATCATGCATAATGTGATGTTTTGAAGTATATATACATTTGGAATGACTACATCTAGGTAATTAGCACATGAATTTCTTCACAGTTATCATTTGTGTGATGAGAACACTTTACATCCACTCTCAGCATTTTACAAGAATGCAGTAAGCATTTATGAAGATCTATATTTACATATCAAAAGCACGTTCACCTTAGCACAAAATACATTGCCAGTGACTCATATTTTTGGGCATATGGGAGCAAATCACTGATGAATTATTTAATGACACAATTGATTTTGCCATGTGAAGAGATAGATAGTTTAAAGTAAAGACCAGAATTTATGGGAGGTTGGTCGCAAAAGACACAAAGTAATTCATATCTGACCTCAAACCACCCCATGCCCACTACCCATGCAAACAAACCCACGCAATCATATTTAATTACTGAGGATTAAGGAGAAAAACAATTACTAAATTCAGTGCAAGTTTGAAGTCAATAAACTGAGGGAAATGAAATTGTATGAAATGATCACATGGATGTAATTGGACAGAAATAGAAAGAGATCCTTGTATCTCAGGCTGTGCCTCCACCTCAGATTAGTTTGACTGCTTTGACTGAGTTTTATGTTAGTTCTATTCCATCCAGGCATTTGTGTGAAGTATAAATTTGACACATCGAGTAAACTGGTTTGTCTTACTGAACACCACCTCTGTAATGCAGAGCACTACATCCACTAGGTCAGTCTCCAATAACAATGCATTTGACCCAGCTGACCATCAGAACTGACCTAGGAATAAAACGTGAAACTTTTTGGTCTGTAGCTCTGCCCTCTATTCTGTGTTGTCTTTGATGTTCAAACTTGAGCTGCAGAACTTGGCACTTTTAGTGTGTTGATTTGGTTTTATGCATGACTTTAGATTGCAACATAAGAGTATAAATCTAGAGTTGATGTCCAGATGTTCTGAATGGGTACTAAATAATTAGAAAGTTATTGTTACTAAAGAATAATAGTTCTTTATTGAGTTTTGGTCATACACAATAAAAATATTGTAGGTATAAACTCATATTAATGTTTATTAGTTTTTTAATATAAAATAATACTAATTGTTCTTCCTGGAAGTCTAATTTACTTTCTATTAAGTCCTCCTTACTGTCCAGACAGTCTTAGACTACACTTTGTGTTTTTTTTCTTGTTAATTTCTGAGTTGATGTATCAACTGAATAGAAATAAACCACCTCAGTCCCATAGTAAATATAGTAAAATAGATGGAATACAGTTTTGTGTAAAATTTTGATTATGGCCTAGTTTTATGAATTACTGTTATTTTTGGCTACATGAAGGAATTAGAAAGAAGTGTTTGTTTTCTAGAAAAAAAAATCTGTTTAGAAAATTTAGGACTACAGACCTTTAACAATTCTGAGTAATAATGTCTGTGATAGAATACAAGTGTGCCCCCAAATAATATTTTATTAAAATTATGAAATGTAAATTATGATTATGGAAATATTTATTTTGCAAGATGAAGGTGCTGGTGGTTTGCAGCACAATTTTTAAGGAAAATATATAGCATCTGAACAAAATGTCATAATGAAATTAGTTTATTTTAGTAGTGGAGAATATGCCTGTAGAGCTAACCTGCATTTCAATCCTAGTACCCCAATTTTCTAGCTTATGTGATTTTCGCAAATATGTCCAATCTTTTTGCATCTTAGTTTTCTCATCTTAAAAAAAATGGAGATAATAAACAATTCTTTTCTCAAAGAGTTGTTGGGACAATTAAATAAATGAATACACTAAATGCACTCTGAAGTGCTCAATAAATGTTAGCTGTTTTTATTAAAAACAGAAAACTATTTCACATGCCTTTCTAAAAATCACAAATAGTTACTGCTATTAGCCTACATTTTGCTTTATTTTATTGAACTGTTTAAAGGAGAAATACTTGGGAGGTTGGAACAGGGGGATCTCGGGTTGGTGGCCAGCCTCAGCTACTTAGTGAGGTCCTTCACAACTAAGTGAGACCCTGTTTCCAAATAAAAAGATAAAATAGGGCTGGGGGTATAGCTCAGAGGTAGAATGCCCCTGGGTTCCATCTACAGTGCCACAAAAAAACCAGACAAACAAACAAACATTACAGTTTACGTACTACGAGGGGTGTGCATGTACGATTGGTACTATGAATACTACCGTAACAGTTTCTGAGATTTATTTGACATGAGTCAAATCTCTAAGCTTCTATCTTTGTCTCATTGTTGTAATCACTTCTCTTCTGAGTGCCACAAAATCGGGGTAATCATGGAATACAGATGGAAATAAACCAAGTGATGTATATTAACCATGTATATTTTTATCACTTTGAATCTCAATATGAACCATCTATATTTGTGTACGTGGTTCATTTTGTATATTTGTATATATGTTCACATGTATGTTTGTATACATGGTTATCTTTGAACCATGTATATTTGTATCATTTTGAGTCTCAATATGCTATATAATTATAGTTCACCAATAAAAGTAAAAAAAGATGTTTAATGTTAATATAGCAAGCAGGAATATTGTCATAATAGCATAACAAGAAATTAGAAAAAAATGTCCTGTCAAAATGCTTTCCTTGATTATGCCTTATGTTGAGCTCTTGCATTTCGAGAGATTGATGAAATGGTTCTTTCTATTAAATCACTGTTGAGAAAACAGCTGTTTCATTCTGAGGGTCTGTGACACCCATTATTCCTCACTTCAGCCAACCTAGCAAGGTTTTTAGTGACAACTCTTACAAAGACGGTTCATTTGCAAGAGCTTGCTTTGCTTACTTCAGTCTGCTGAGGTTTTATTAAGATGGAGTATTAAATTCAGTACTAATGACTCATGAGTAAAAATGCACTGAACTAAATGGTGCAAAAAATGCATGCAGCATTTGATTCAAACATGTTATACACATACACACCACCCACAGACTAAAAGAAAATGGAAAAGTTCTTGCTTTTATATTGGTTTGGCGCTTCCTTTCACTGTTAATCATACTTGGCTGTATAGAACACTTGTGTTCTGTCATTTCTTTGTAGAAACTGCTATTGTGTGAAGATGGATATGCCTTTTTCCTCCCTCTTCTCCCCAAAGATGAATTCTCAATCTCAATTGCTTCTTCATAGCATGCACACTTATCTCTGCCTTTTGTGCACTGGAGGAGAACATGCTTCTCCATTTTTTTGTCTCTCAGAAGTATGAGACAAGTGCTTTTTCCTCTGTCATGTGGCTGCCCTTTACAGTGTCAGCCACGCTGACATCTGCCTCCAGTAGCAAGCTGGTGACAGACACCACAGGAAGTAGCTCTTCAGCAAGGTGCTGATCAGACACCCTGCCTTGAATTCTAAGGGACAAAATTGGCTTCTCTCTCTTTCTCTGAGTCCGCCCTTCCTTCCTTCTTTCCTTCTTTCCTTCCTTCCTTCCTTCCTTCCTTCCTTCCTTCCTTCCTTCCTTCCTTCCTTCCTTCCTTCCTTCCTTCCTTCCTTCCTCCTTCCCTCTCTCTCTCTTTCCTTGAGCCACTTTTTCTAAAAAAAGACTAATTTGAATCAAGCTTTCAACCAAGACCATTCTATTAACTTAGTTCCAAACCACAAACAACAGTGCATAGTATTCAAGTAATTAGGTTTAGTTTTTTTACTGGCTTCAAGTGGCAAATTTTCTATGTCCAGACCCTTAGTGTTCCATAATTTTATATATTTATTTAAATTATAAATAGTTTTATGCATATAATATTCCATTAATGTCCATTACCTTTTGCCAAAAATTTAAACTTATTTGATCTGTTCCTCACTTCTTGTCCATCTCAGCTCTTACCGCCCTCTTATGAGTAGCCTGTTCTCTGGAACACTAATTTTCTTGGGATTTCTCAAATCTTCTAGATTATTTTCTGTCTCTATTTTTTGTTCTTGATTCTCCTTTCTTTGCCTGGGTAACTTTTTTGAAATTCATAAATATTCAGTTCAGTGCTTCCTTCCTATTTCAAGATATTGAAATACCTTGGAAGGTATTCAATTCAGGTTAGCTAAGTTGTCTTTTATTGCTCATATGTTATATATGTTTCTTTCCTTTCCCTTTGCATTCACTAATTTTTCATTCCTTCAGCAGATACATATTGTGCATGATCAACTGTCATTTGTATAATTGTCTACTGACGTGCCTCTCCTCCAACAAACTGAGTTTCTTGAGGTAAGAGACATATAGGTTATCCTTTTTATTTATGGGAGGTGTGTCTTACAAAGTTGGTGCAAACACTAAAATAGCAATATGGAGTTACTATTTCTAGTAGAAATACACGATTAAGGCCGGGCGTGGTGGCGCATGCTTGTAATCCCAGCATTCGGTAGGCTGAGACTGGAGGATCTGGGTTCCCAGCCAGCCTCAGCTACCTAGTGAGGCACTCCGCAATTTAGCGAGACCTGGTTTCAAAATAAAGAATAAAAAATGGGGCTGGGGGTGTAGCTTGGAGGTAGAACGCCCCTGAGTTCAATCCCCAGTACTGAAAAAAAAAAAAAAAAAAAAGAAATACAGGATTAAGTTCTTGCAGGCCTCTGATCACAACATTGTCATCAAGAAAAATGTCATTTATCTTATATAAATTTGTCAATTCCTGAATTGAACCCAGGGACATTTTACTTCTGAGCTACACCCCTAGCCCTTTTTATTTTTCATTTTGAAACAGGGTTTCACTAAGTAGCTGAGGCTGGCCATGAACCTCTAATACCTCTGTCTCAGCTTCCCCAGTACATGGTGTGCCACCATGCCTAGCTATCAATCTCCTTATAAAACAAACAGTGTTATCATTACTGAAAATCTGTTATTTTACATAACCATTTTTGTATATAACACTTGGCAGGTATTTTAAAAATTATTTTTAACATAATTTTTATTTTTGATTGACATATAGTTATATATATATTTATGAAGCACAATGCAATGCTTCAATATTTGTGTACATTATGGAATGATTGAATTACCCTAAGTAACATTTTCATCTTCCATAGCCTCTTGATCTGCAAAACTTGTTTGCCTGCAATTTAACGTTTTCCATATGTATCACCTTTTGAAACAATGTGCAAGCCTTTTAATACTAGCCCAAAGGGATTTAACATTTTCTTGACCCTGGATAATGTAACTGTAAATTTTCTTGGTGCTCAGCTTCACAACAGTGCTCTCTAATTCACCTTTATTTTAAATTGGTCATCAAATCATGAACCCACAAATTTAGCTACTCTTCCATCTTTTCCATGGCTTCCTCACTCACTATAGATGTGTGTCTTTATGTGTAGATTGATGAATCTATCCTCTCTTTATCTAGATGTACCATATTGTTTGTCCATTAATACTGAACTCACGGTCAACAGCACTGTAACTCATTCCTGAACAAAACTTATCTAACATGAATTTTCTCTGCAGTGCAACCCCCTGTCATCTTGAACTTTGGAGCACTAGACAGTACTTCAGCACTACACTTGTGGGCAATTTTCAACAGTGGAAGCAACAACAAAAGCAAAAAATGCAAAAGAAAAAAATGTCACTAAATAGACTGCAAAAAAAAAAAGGTACTTGTTGACAGTATGAGAGCTGAAGTAGGAAGATGGAGCCTCAGCTGGGAGCTTGCGTCTTAGAGTACGAATTTTATACCACTCTGCACATATCTGAATGACCTAGAATGACCGCAGAAAGGCTGCTAGTTTGGATTTTGGGGTTTTAAATAAATTTTACTGAGTAACTAAATTCATAAATATGGAATCTATGAATAATAGGATCAATCGGATTCTTTATCTATTAAATAATAGTTTAATAAATGTTTACTGATAGGGTAAAGACCTGCATGCTATGCACAAACCTACTTCTCAAGGTTAAATAAATTAAAATTTTTTATCATAGACTATAAATTTGACAAAATTTTATGTTAAATGTCTAAAAATTAAAGAGGCGTGGTGAAGCACACCTATAATCCCAGTACTTGGGAGGCTGAGACAGGAGGTTGCAGATTTGAGGCCAGCATATGGTAACTTAAGAGAGATCCTGTTCCAAGACAAAACAAAACAAAGAAAGGGCTGGGGATGTAGCTCAGAGGTAGAAATCCCCAGTATCACAAAAAATAAAAATTAAAATAAAAGATCTAATGTGCATACTCTGTATATTATGTTCCCGTTTACAATATTATTATATTTAAGTGCTCATTTATAATATTGTTATTTTTATTTTTGAATCTTAAATGCTTTCTCTAAGGCATAATTTAACCAATCATCATTTTATATAATATTAAAAGATTTCCATGTGTGTAGTGTCAGGTATTCTACAACTGGCTATAATCTCTGGAAGAAAAGCAGCCACCCTAGAGTATTGCTTTCTCCCATGCAAAAACTCCTGAGTTATCAATGAAGTAAGTGTATGAAAGCTAGAGTTAGTGTTCAAACATTCCATCAAAAATCCCATTTTTAATTAAGAAATAAAGAAAGTTGAAAACCATTATGTCCATAACTTACATTTACTGAAAAACCTAATTGTATATGGAGAAATGACTAAGTGCAACTCACTGAGAGATACAATTTCAAGTTGTTCTAAAACTAGAAGGGACAATGAACTGACCCACATTTATCCTCTTGCATGTTTCTCCTTAAGTCAAGGGCAAGAATTTTCAGGATGTTTATAGATCTGATGATGTAATCTATGACCATGGCAAATAGCCGAGCTAATGTGTGAATGTGGGGGAGTCAATGGTCACAATCAGCTAATATAACTCATTCATTTATTCAGTCAACAAATATTTATTGAATGATGACAGATATTCACTGAGAATACTCCAAGTTTATGTTAAATATTGGGAATAAATTTCAATTGAAACAGGCATAATTCCATCCCTAGACAGCTAGATAGTCTACTAGAAGAGATAAGTAGTCAACAAGTAGAATGAGAACACTGTAAATACAGACTGTCAAGGGTAACAATAGAGGAAGAAAGTCTGGTGAAGGGAGAGAATAATGGCTGCTGTGGTGTGTGTGTGTGTGTGTGTGTGTGTGTGTGTGTGTGTGTGTGTGCGCGTTAGACAGGGTTTGCTCTGGTTTGAATGTGTTTCCTTCAAAATTCATGTTGAAATGTAATCACAATGCAACAGCATTAGGAAGTGGAACTTTGCTGAGCATGGTGGCACATGCCTGTCATCCCAGTACTTTGGGAGGCTGAGACAGGAGGATCTCAAGTTCTAGGCTAGCCCGAGCAACTTAGAGAGACTCTCAGCAACCTAACGAGATGCTGAGTTCTATCCCCAATACCACACCAAAGAGAGAGAGAGAGAGAGAGAGAGAGAGAGAGAGAGAGAGAGAGAGAGAGAGAAAGAAAAAAAATGGCATGGCTTTACTCTCCCAGAGCATTTTGCTCACAGGGCTGAGAGGTGAGAGGTGGCATTACTGATTCTAAGTGGAGAGGTGAGAGGTGGCATTACTGATTCTAAGTGAAGTGACACATTATTGCAAATGTTGGCTTACATGAGGCTTGACTCTGGGTTTTCTTCCTTTCTTAAAACATAGTGTAATAGCTGACAACTCACTACCATTAGGAAGAAACTTTTAGGAGAAAAAAATGACTTAAATATACTACTGGAGATTCTGCTTTTTGGTAATTCTAATTTCATTTAAATCTTATGAACTACAGTACAGTGGAATTACTGATGGTGGGGAAGTATTTCTCCTGTGGAACACCTGTAAGATTTATGTTATCTGACCTGTGGGTCTTTAGTGTGAACTCCAGGTTCATCTTTCTTCCTACTAGGAAACGTTTTCCAGGACTTATCTCCCATCTGTAGGTGGCAGTACATTATTATTGTTTCTGTTACTCTGCTCGGTAGATGGAAAATTAAATCCAGTTTAGAGAAAGAGAATATTGTTCTACCTTTTCTACCTTTAGGCCAATATAAAGAACAATAACTCAGTTCTTTTTTCAATGGGAGTCTGACTACCTTCCCCATTTTAATTTGAAGTAAAATTGAAATACTTATGTATTCTCAGTGGACTCTCCCCTAGCTAAGATGAATTCCTATTCACACCAGGCTAAACAAACCTAGAATAAGAGAATAACGGGTATTGTGTAAATCAGCAGCTCAGATGTTACTGCTCATATGAAACACTGCTTCTTCAGGTAACGTATCTGACACAAGATTAGCTCAGATCTTAAAGCCTGCTGGTATATTTATATTAAGCAATGGCTTTTGCTTTCAAGCATATGCACACAAAACACCAAATAATTATTCTTCCAATTCCATAACAAAATAGGATTTCTTTCTAAAGCACTCCCTGATTTCCATTCCTCAGTGTTTAAAAGAAACAAAGACAACCACACAAAGGAAAGGTGAAGGAATGGTTGAGCTGTGGGTTCTTTCCTGTGCTGTTATCTTCTGCCTTGTGGTAGTTCGTATGCAAAACATGCTTCCTTACAGATGGAATCCACCAGCCCTTACCATTAAAGGGAACACAGCAGGACCCAGAGAGGATTTGTGGAGGCTGAAAACTGACTTTATAATTTAGCTCCAAGTCTTGATGCAACAGAAGTCACACTATGAATCAGAACACCGATCCAAAAATGTAAGGCAGAGTGAAACACGAATTTTCTTTCATGCTTCTTCCCTCATTAGTACAATTAAAACTACAATGACCAGCCCCTTTATTGCTTGTGATTTAGTAGTTAGCCAAGTAGACTGAGCTGCAGGCTGCAGTAGACAGAGCCACAGAAAAAGGGAAACATAGTAAGGTGATGTAGGCACTGTCATATTGTGCCAACAGACTCTGTCAGGCTTCTAAAATAAAAACACTCTTTCCACCATGGTGAATAAATTTGTTTAGCTTATTTCATAGAATCATCTACTGGAGTAAGCCAGCTTCTACTCTTTTACTATTTGATCTTTGATAACTCTAAATAATTTTCACTGAGGGCACAGAGATTAAGTTGGCTATTTTTATAAAATAGCTTTGGGGTGTATGCTTAACATTTCCACCTTTCATGTGTTAGCAGGATGCTTTTTGCTCACAGAAGCCTTCTTACTCACATAGTTACGATTTATAGGGTGTGGTTCTTTGTATGCATGCTATGAAAGCTTTGTTTCCCCATGACTAGAGAAGATGGTACTAGGGATGGAACCCAGGGACATTCTACCTCCGAGCTACACCCCCAGCCCTATTTTTAATTCTTTATTTTGAAACAGGGTCTCACTAAGTTGTGGAGAGCTTCACTAAGTAGCAGAGGCTGGCCATGAACCCTGATCCTCTGGTGTCAGCCTCCCAAGTACTGGGATTACAAGGGTGGGCCACTGAACAGTGAAGGCAAGGAGTCTGTCCTTTTCCAGTCTTCCAAGACAGTATGATGTTAGTGCACCACAAAGTGAGATTTTCTGCCCCCACTTTCTTACTATAACAGGCAACATTTATGCATTGTCATAATTCTTGTTTTTTAGTGTTTGTTTTCAGTTTTAACAGAACATCTCACAAATGCGAAATACATTCTATTTCTGACGAGTAAGGTCCTTTAACAAGCATCCAGGTATCAAAGTGTCCTCTTTTCTCTCAGAGGAATAAACTAGCTATGTTACAGGCTCGCCTGGAAATATATAAAAATTCGTTCATGAATAACGACTTTCTAGAAATCCTTTCTAACTCTGGCATCAATCACGTGTGTGCGTGTGTATGTGTGTGTGCGCACATGTGTGTGAAACTGAAGATGGTGCCTGTGTCAATTGGATTGGTTTGCCTTACTGCAATAAAAGGCATGGGTAGCACTCTAATTGAGTTTGGTATTTGCGACATTTGGCAGGGGAGGATGACTAGAATCCCCTCCTCATTACCAGAAGCCAAAAAGAAGAAATAAGTTAGACCCAGAAGACAGAGCCTGTAACAGAAATTATCATGAGTATCATGTGAAAAGGATCATGGAGATTCACCATAACATTGTAGAAATACCATAGGGTATAGGATTCCGGAAGATTTGGGCTGAAGTCCCAGCTAAGCTAAGCTCACCATGAGCCAGCTGTTTAACCTTTTGAACCTCATTTTTATTGTTATGCAACAGAGGAATTATAAAACCTACTTTAAAAATGTGCAACTAAATAATAACAAAAAGCAATCAGCTTCATTTAGAAAGCATAGTAAGGCACTTAAAAAGTGGCAGCTGCCCCAAACAGTAACAACAGCAGAAAAGCCATTTCATTAGAACATCCCATAGCATGGAATAAAGGGGTGTGTGGCAGATCAGAGGCCAAGCTGGCTGCTCCGTTGTGTGGCTGTGGAGCGTATTTTAGATTCTCCATGCCTCAGTGTTGCCACTTGTACAATAGAACAATGGAGATACCACAGCATGCATATCAGAGTGCTAATGCAAGGACTGAGGCAACGCACACACAACAGTGCAAGCCATCAGTGATGTTAGTTATTTTTTTATTATTACTGTCCCTCTGCCAGGAGGTTATCTGGCAAGAGTTCAGAAGTAGCTCATGTGGTGCTGGAGGACAATAGGAGTGTTTAAAAAATTCTGGTGCAAGCCAGGTGTGGTGATACGTGCCTATAATTCCAGTACTTGGGAGACTGAGACAGAAGAATCACAGGTTCAAGGCCAGCCTCAGCCACTTAGGAAGATGATCAGCAACTTAGTGAAACCCTGTTTCAAAATAAAAATAAAAAGGTTTGGGAATGTAGCTCAGAGGTAAAATTCTCCTGGGCCCAATCCACAGTACAAAAACAAAAACAAACAAAAAACCAAGTGATACCAAACCAAAACCAAAGCAGAACAAACTTCTGGTACAGCCATATACTATGACATCATCTCTGGGTAAAAGAAAGAGACAGTGACTTAATGACACTGCAATGTTAATGGTCACAGGAATTTACCTCATTCTGAACGTTTGCATCAAAAGCTTGTCTGTGAACCTGGCACAGTGAGTATTAAAAGAAGTCAGAGAATTATTTTGGATTTTTGATCCACTCACTATATTTCAGTCAGTTTCGAATTTCACTATTTAAATGAATTTGAATATCTTAGAAATGTAGAAGTCTATAATTACTCCCCACAGGCAGTATAGAAGCTGCTTGTTCAAATCAAAAGGAGCTTTCACATACTCTCTTTTCAACATTCCATGCCTACATTATAAAACATCCTTGCATTTGGATGCTGTCTTGCAATTTAAAGCATCCCCACATATAGAGTTTTATTTCAGCCTTGTACAACTCTGGTGGAGAGGACTGGTTGGTATTGAAGTCTCCTTCATCTTACAGGCACAGAACTGAAATTTTGAGAGGTGTAAGTGACTTGTGTGAAATCACATACCTTTTAGGCATCTCGTAGGTAAAAAAAAAAAAACAACACTACTCACCAGTGTTTGATAAGATTGGACTTTGCAGTTTTGTCTTAGGGTTATATAAGATTGTACTGTTGGGGGGAACACCTTAATGCACATGATATGCTTCCACAAACATATCAAAGTCAATCACTAAACTGAACCTGAGAAGGAGGGAGTGCAAAGGAGTGGGGTGGGAATTGGGGAAGGGTTACATGAGAAATGTGTGCATGTATGCCTTTACCAGCTTGTACCTAACAAAGATGTATGATTACAATTCACCAGTTAAAAAAAAAAAGATTGTATTGTCACAAGTGCCTTTGGAATTACTGCCACATTATGATTAATATTTTTGTCTGCTTTCACTAATTATAACAAAGGAAGACCATTCTACATACCTTCTATAATTATCTTCTATCTGTATATCAATTATGTGGGACTATTTTAGTTTAATGCTTTTCTGCTTTTTCAAGGAATATTCTCTAGAAAGGACATAGAGATTTTCAGAAAAATATTATAGGTGCAAAGATTATAATATAACTTTAGATTAAAATAAAGCCATAACTTATAATATGTTCAAAGATAAATGAAATTCTTTACTTATATAGTCTTGCTATGGACTTACTTGTCTACATCTGATAGGCAACCAACGAATCATAGGTGGATTTACAGCTGTCTCTAATAGGGGAGAAATGCAAAAGTGAAGAAGCATTTTTTCCCCCTTATTCCAAAAAGTGAACTAAAAAAAGAAAAGCACCTATGGAATTGAGATTACAGCAGGGAAAGCAAGTGTGGGAGGATGGATAACCTTTGATGTCAAGTTGATTTCTTATATCTATGTGGTCCAATTTCAGTTTGAATATTAGCTATGAGATCTGCAGTCTCAGTTCTACAAGGCTAGAAAGGTGAGGCGGAATATTTCAGAGGTTTCTCAAAACTCTAATAAAAATCTCTCCTGCCTGATGACCCCTGATAAACTTCCATCTTCCTTTCAGTAAAAAGCTCCCCAAGACAGGCTCAAAAAGGATGGTGTTCACCACTATTAAGTCTCCAGTCAGCCATGTTAGGTAGTTCAGAAATTTCATTGCATTTTTTCCTTACTTGGCAGTTTTAGATGTTTTAGATCGTAATGCAAATATGACAGGAAAAGAACTTCGTAGGAATATGTGAAAACTAGTGTTTCTTACATTAAATGTACTTTTGGTGATATATATATATATATATATATATATATATATATATATATAGTGTGTGTGTGTGTTATGTATCAAAATTGAGTTTTCTATGAAGGATAAAATATGATATGTTCCACTTATATGTCTATTTGTGTAGTGCTTATACTAAGGATTTCATGGTGACATATTTTTCTAATAGAACATAAATATGCTCCTCACATGGAGATTATATTATAGTATCCTCACCCTCTTAAGTTTATTGAGTGAAGGGTTCATGGTTTTATTATTTGTACTATTTTTATGCTTTGCAAAATGACTAGTGCATTATGTTCTCTTTCTGCATGCTTATTGAAATGATCTGAAGGTAAAAATTTCTTTGTCTCAGAATAATTTCATAATATGAAATCCACACAGTGGTAAGCATCAGTAAAAATTTTGGAAAAACAAATTTTGATATTCCTAACCTGGCTTTTGTGAGTGTGAGTTTAAAGATAGGGATTTTTTTTTACTTCCCTTCTAGTGTGTAAATTTTATGCAAAGAGAATATCTTAATGGTTTCTATACATTAACCAATAGATAATGATAATATTCTGTATATTCTCTATAATTATTATAGGATCCTTAAATAATCTACATAGTAATACTAGAATTATTTTGTTCTATAAGCACATGTCATTAAAAGGAAAATAAAACAAAGGTTTGAAGCTAAACAAAGATGTGAAGATCAACAGTAAATGATTTGGTATTTTGCCCTGGTCATTGAGAATCCCAACTTTCCACCCCTCCTCCTACCCAGAGGGCCAGCTACATAATTTATGGGGCCCAGTTCAAGATGAAAATGAGGAGTCTCTATTTCAAAAAGCAGAAATACAGCCTTTTACTTTCTGCTGCAGCCTCTCCATGTCTCATTCTGTTACTGCACTTTTAAATTTACTAACATATACTTCTTTAAGCATGGGGATACTCTCAGGGTGAGTTCAGTCCCTCACAGGCCCCTGTGTTTAGTGCATGGGCACGAGTCCCTAGCTCTGATTCTTTCTGTGCCCACACCCAGGCTCCTGCAGCTGGTGGAGGTGGCAGTGGTCACTGGATAGGGGAGGGGAAGGAGATGACAGAGAACTTTTTCTTGAGACATGGGCGGTGGTGAGAATGGGACTGGATGTGAGCTAAGGCTCCAAGGTCCTGACACGTGCTCCACTGTCCCATCTCACTTCACTTACAAAATTCAAGAATTTTAAGATGGTGACTGAAGAACATTGAGTGTTGAGTGCAGGACCTTCTCAGTGAGATGCCTCTTCTCAGTGAGATACTGAATTCATGTCCATGAAGCTGGTCATAGTCTCCAAGGCAGAATATATATAGGATGATGGAGCACATCTTGTTGACAAAGAAATGATGTACTCCCAATTCCAAGGCTGACATTATCTTTCTCCTTTGCCATTGTGACTGGTTTTTCATGTCAACATGTGCTTGGTGTCCCTTTTAATCAATGTTTTTATAAAAAATTATGAGGGAAATAATGTAGAAAATGATTCTGATGATGCATAATTTTTTATGTATAAAATCATAGCTATCATGCAAATATGAATGATATCAATATTCTATTTAATTCAGTAATTAGTGAAGGAATCAATAGTATATGAAAATTAGTTGAGAGAGCATTTGAGAAGCAATTTTAAGACAAGATTAGTATATTAGATTTAAAAAACCGATTAATGTCCAATAGAACCATAAACTGCAACATTTAGTGTAGTTTTTCATTGGAAAGAAGTTATTCTTATTTCCACTGGAAAAAATCTACAAATTAATCTCTGTCCTTACGAAGTTACAAAATAGACCAGAAAATAGCAAGTTGAGCCAAGCACTGGAGACCTGCACCATGAGAGCATCCAAGAGATCTCTTTTGCAATTCAACTGGGGGATGACTTGTCGACATGATTTCCCTTGTCTTTGTATGTGTTCTCTTCATTTTTATTTCATCTGGCCATCATTTTAACAGATTACTTCTGCTTACCTACATCTGTGTGGAAGTAGATGTTAATATAATTTTCCAAGGCACAGACAGCACTTGATAATTGCTAGGTCAATGGCCATCAACAGTGTTAATATCTCTATGATATTTGCTTAAAGATACTACTTTATTTTAATAAATGATACATATCTTTATTTTCCAGTGTTTTTCCATCTATTCTATATTCTCTTGAGTCTTTAGCAAGTTTTGTCTTTTGGCTCCAAATCATTTGAGGCTTAGGGAGGCAGGTGGGAGTAATTTTTACATCATTTTCCTAGAATAATAGGTTAAGCAATTTTCCTGAGGTACATGATATACCAGAAAATGGGCGAGGAACAAAATGTAAGCCTTGAGAACTTCGCTGCTGAATGAAGAAAAATGGTTTGTTTCTTTCCTAAACTTAAATTCCTTGTTTTAAGCCAAAGCCAAGGGATTCTGAATGTCTCACATACTCCAACTTTAACTTTGCTCTGTTTTCATTCTGTTTGTCAAGCTTTTCACACACTTTTAACAGTGGCATGTCTAATTATATGTAAAAACCATAGTTATTAGCACAATTTACTGAACCATTTTCTTTTCTTTTTTTTTTTTGTGGGTACAAATGCAATCTGTAAGTTGTAAGCTGTGCAGATTTAAGACAAGAATAAATGCTTCTTATTATAAAATAAACAGGCTTTAATACATCTTTCCCTACTAAAAACTCATTAATAAATAATTTTTGAAGGAAAGGAAAATAGTCAAGGAAAATATATTAGCAGGTCATATTTAGCTTGCTTGTTTTTTTTGAAGTAGAAAGAGAGAGAAAAAATAAATCTGTTAGGGTTCTATAAGAAAAGGAGAGCAAAGATAGTTTTCAGAAGGGATTTAAGCCAGAGAGGTCTCTTATGCCCACGAAGATCAATCAGGGTAAATGAGTTCTCCATGTATTATTACCTAAGGGTAGAGAAAATTGAAGATGAGATTTTTTCCCTCTACTTGTTTGACCTTGCTGCATAAATATGGTGTAAAAAAATGTGTGGAATGTGATAGTGATCTTTTCCATTGGTAGAACCTTGAAATTTTAACTCTTTGAGCTTTTTCAAATTTGGTACAAATGACAAGATTTCCCCATACTTAATCTTACTTGTTCTCATTGAAATATAATTGCATATTAAATCATGACTTTAATAGAACTCTGATTTGCAGAGGACCTTAATGCTTTCTGCCCTGTAAAAACAAACCCCCAGCCCTTGTTGCTGCACTCAAGGATGGCAGTAATAAAAGTGGTTAGAAAATCAATTTAAACTGCATTTGTACTTTACCAAGAGCCCTGTGACACTTACATTGGTAAGAGTTATGCTTTCCAAATATGTGATCCACTTTTATAAGCAACTAAAAACCCTGCAGCTTCAGTCACACTATCCAAGCAAGAACAAATGACCCCGTATCAATCCATTTTCACAATACCTGGCACTTGTAGAGTGGAGAAAAGAAATGAAGATAAAAGGGATAAACAAGGGTGATTGTGAAATCTAGGCTGTTTTAACCCAAGACTACACTTCATATGTATAAATGGAAAAGCACATTTTGTTCTGCATGCCTCAATGTTTTACAGACTCTCAGATTATCCTAAGCAAAGAGTGTGTAGAAAAAGGTTACAGTCTTTGTAAATTCAATACTCTTCACACTGCTTAGCACAACAGAGGTGTTTTGCAAATGCAAATGTGGTGATTCTAAAGAAGAGCCAGATGATGATCTTAAAGACAACACATATCCCACTTTAACCAAACAGACCTTATCAAAATAATTTCTAAATGTAGATATTGTAGAGAGAATCCCCCCAAATATTATCAAAATATTTTGTTGTGATACATTATATTTTGTCAAAGTAATATGGTGCTAAAACTTACCTGAGTTTCTCCTTTCTTCCTTTAATTGGTATTTTTTTTTTTTGGTATCATGGATGGGAGACCATAATATCCCTCCCCAAAATATGAAAAAATAATTGAGCTGAAGACCAATAAGGAATGGATGCAGAAAAGCTCTCTGTCTTCCCTCTGTTTGCTTACAATTAGTACATGGATTTATAA
This sequence comes from Graphiurus murinus, assembly GCA_004027655.1. Classification (NCBI taxonomy): domain Eukaryota; kingdom Metazoa; phylum Chordata; class Mammalia; order Rodentia; family Gliridae; genus Graphiurus; species Graphiurus murinus. The sequence goes on along the minus strand of PVLC010013350.1, from coordinate 2,246 downwards.
AGACTAAAAGTATTCTGCCCCTCTCCAAACCAGATAGAAAAACAACAACAAAACAAAATAAAACAAACAAACAAAATAAAAAACCACTGACCACAGATTTAGACCCTCAGCAGCATTGTGGGGATTCTAGAAGACTTTACATTAGCAAGATTTGCTAACCAATCCTTATCTGCCATTGCTTGCCCCTCTGCCCTAATTCAATGACTTAAAATCCCACAGTGACTCAAAGCATTTTCTCTAAAAATTTACCAACTTTTGTTGAATATGCTACAAAAGCTGAAATTCAAAGCCATCTGCACAACTCATTCTTTAGGTGTCTCTCTCTATAAAATATGTGTGTTAGTATTTGCAATATTACATATGCTTAGTTGATAAAAGTGATAGGATTTGACAGGATTGACTAATTTTGAAAAAAAAAAAAAGGTCTACTGTGAGTAAAATGCTTTCAAACAGCATCACATGCTACACAAATATGTTTCATGAAAGAAAAAATCAACCAGTGTGGCAAACTTCAATGTTGTTTTATTTAAGGACTTGCCATAACCACCCCATCCTTCAGCAAAATTCTCCACCAGCAAAATGATTATGACTCAAGGAAATGCAAATCAAACTAAATTGAGATTCTGTCTCACCCTAGTTAGAACGAGTATCATTAAAAAATATGAGATACAATATAGAATGGAGAGGTTATGGAAAAGGAACCCTTATATATAGTCAGTGGGAATGTAAATTAGCACAACCACTAGGGAAATCAGTATGAGGTTCGTCAAAAGACTAAAAATAGAAGTGTCATATGATCTATCTATACAATTCCTTAGTATATATCCAAAGGAATTAAAATCAACATAGTATAGAGATAGCTGCATGTCCATGTTTATTGCAGCACAATTCACAACAGCCAAGTTATGGAATCAGCCTAGGTACCAATCAATGGATGAAAGGGTAAAGGAAATATGGCATATACACATAATAGAGTATTATTTAGCCATAAAGAAAAACAAAATAATGCCATTTGCAGGAAAATGGATGAGACTGTAGACAATCATGTTATATCAAATAAGTCAGACAAAGAGAGACAAGTATCAAACGTTCTCTTTCATATGTGGAATCTAGGGGGGGAAAGACAACATAAAATTAGAAGGGAGACTATTAGAGAAGAGATAGGGAATAGGGAGTCAGAGGGGACAAAAATTATCAAAGTATATTACACACATGTACTAATATACCACAGTAAATTTCATTATTCTGTATGATAATATGTAATAATAAAAATTGGAAAAACAAAAGGAACTAGAAAAACTGAAGCAAATTTTAAAACCAGACCTGCTAAAACAAAACAAAACAAAAATTTTCTCCTTAAAAAAAATTATGGCTCAGCTGGACATGGTGGTGCATGCCTCTAATCCTAGTATTTGGAAGGCTGAGATAGGACTATAGAAAGTTTGAGGACAACCTCATCAAGTAGTGAGAACCTTATTAACCTTAGTGAGATCCTGTTTTAAAACAAAAATAAAATAGAGCTGGGAGTGTAGCTTGAAGGTTTAATTCTCAGTCACACACACACACACACACACACACACACACATACACACATACACACAATATGGCTTACTGAAGAGTGAAATTATCATTAACATATTTAACAATAAATTATTTTAAATAAGGTTTATTCATGATTTTAAATATAATGGTATGGTACATCAAAAAGGGTACAGTATAGTATAAACATAACTTTTACATATAGTGGTAAATTAATAAAAATAAAACTAATAGACATCTGCAGAAATACTAATAATGTTTTATTTTTAGAATCTATTATATTGCTCACCTATTATATCAAAACTGTTTTTTTTTTTTTTTTGCCACAAACTATACTGTTATCCAAATGAATTGTAGTGTACTTGGTTGGTATTGTCATAGATATTAATTCACTGGGAATTGGGAATTTTGTTTTGTATGAAGATTGCAGAATAATCAGTGAGAATCCTGGATAAAAATTAATAGCAATAAATTAATATAAATTTTATAAACATAAAGTATATGTATTAATTGACTTTTTCTTTCACTAATCTGTTTTAAACTTTTATTGGATATGTTCCAATTAATAACTTATGGCTGTTCTTGTTTTTCCCCTCCTTATATGTAGGACCCAAAATATGCCACTCTAAAATACATTTATTTGTCATACTTTAAGTTGACTATTCAGAGAAATTGTACTAATTTACATTGCTACTCTTATACAATGT
>PVLC010013349.1:0-42138 GCA_004027655.1 Graphiurus murinus | reverse complement strand
ATCAACTAAGGAAAAGAATACAGAGACCCAAAATGTAAGAACAGAGTCCAGGAAAAAGGTAGAGGTAAGGACATGTGTTGGCCTCATCCTAATGACTGGGAGGTTAAGAGAGTCTTTATCCTGGGCAGTGAGATTCTCTATCCTGTCATTCCTCTAGGATCCATAGCAGTGAATGTTAAGCTCATACCCACCTACTCAGGATGGAAATAAGACTCTTTCATGAGAAGATTGCCAAAGCTAAGAGAAAGATCTACTGATATTGTCAATAGGGAACTCTTCATGTAATTGTTAGGACCTGGCCCAATCACCTTCCTATGATGTCTAAAAGACCATAACCCACTTCCATGCATGAAGATCTTGATTTTTAATTTTTCTCAATCTTAAAATAAAAAAAGGACAACCAAAGGTCATCAGAAATTTGATGATAACAGTTCTAACAAAACACAATTACTAAATACCAAAAGAAAATTATAACAAAAGTAGGGAGAGATTTTGGTCATTGTGGGGAATAGGAATAAATTTTATATACACACATACAAACACACACACAATAACCTCAGAAAGTGTCAAACACAATTTAATTCCAAAATATAGAAGTCATACAAAATAGCACATAATTGCAAATTTTTAGATGACTTGAAGATAAGGAAAGACTATAATCTTTCAGAGGAAAAAACATAGGTAATAAAAAAATGATAGCGAATCAGAATATCATCTACCTCAACATCTTCTATTTGGGGATATAGAAGTCAGTGGACAAATGTACTCAAAATCCCAATGGAAAATGACTTCCAACTTAAAATTCCATACCCAGCCAAACTACCACTAAATGTGATGTTAGATTCTTTCATACATGCAAAGTCTCAGAAACTTTACCTCTTAAAAAATACCTTTTTAAAAAAGATATTGGAAGATGTGGCACATAAAAATAAAGGAATAGGAAAATGTGGGAGTAAGATTCAGAGAATCCATCCCAGAAGAGAGAAAAAGAATTTTCAGCAAAATGGTAAAAAATGTCTTGGAAGGAATTGAAAGTGTTACATGCTACATGGCTGAAGATTGAAGTAATAAGTGAAATAACTCATTCACAAAAATGCAAAATGTGTATGATTTCACTTCTGTGGATTGTCCAGAGTGGTCAAATTCTGAGACAGAAGATAGAATAGTAGTTACCAGGTACAAGGTGACTGACAGAATAGTGTTTAATAGGTACAGGGTTTCATTTTGGGAAGACAAAAAGAGTTTTAAAGATTGATGACAGTGATTATTGCACAACAGTTTGTACTTAATGCCAATGAACTACACACTTAAAAGTGAATACAAGCCGGGCGTGGTGGTGCACGCTTGTAATCCCAGCATTTGGGAGGCTGAGACTGGAGGATCCGGGTTCGCGGCCAGCCTCAGCTACCTCGTGAGGCACTCCACAACTTAGCGAGACCCGGTTTCAAAATAAAGAATAAAAAATAGGGCTGGGGGTGTAGCTCAGAGGTAGAACACCCCTGAGTTCAACCCCCAGTACTGCAAAAAAAAAAAAAAAAAAGTGAATACAATGGTAAAATTGATGTTTTATATATTTTACCACAACTTAAAAATTTAAGAAAAGTTGAAAATGTTTGCTCTGGGGAGTAGGAATTAGGAAGGAGGAGCAACTTCTCTCTGTTATAAACCTAGAGTAGCAATTAACTTTTAAAATTATATGTGAATAATAGTTAAATAAAAAAACCTAAAAATAAATGTTAGTTGTGGCAGGCATTCCAGGCAAAGGGAACTGCATGAGCAAAGTTGGAGAGGTATGATACAGAAGGGAGACAACCTCAGGAAGCCCCATGGTCCTGGAGAGCATTGAACAATCTGCATAAAGTAGCTGGGACTTTGTTCTGTAGCCCAGTGTCTCCCACAGTATGGTGCACACTTATAGATAAGCATGATTTTTGTCATTTGAATAGTTACATATTTAACTGTAAGATTCCCTTCTATTCATAACAAAAAACACATACTGGTTTTTACTTTGTAGTCATAATAATAATGATTTAGATTCCCCAGGTTACTTTTAAGATTATAAATGTAAGCTTATTTTAAGAAAAAGCATTAAGTGAATAATATTGAGAGGCACACAGTTGTGACAAAAAAATAAATAAATAAAAATAATGAAGGAGGTGCATAGATGACCAAGGTAGAAGAAACACTTTTCTAGGTAATTGGGAACCCTTGATTGTTAGTGTGATGAGGAACATCTAGACCAAGTTTGTATAATGTATTGGTCATGGACTTAGGAAGTATAGCTACTGCTATCTGTGTTCTGGAGACTTTTTTCAGAGGCTATCTTGAGGTGAGGTAAGAGAGCAACAAATGGTAACGCTCTGTTCCATACATGAGTCTGTGCTTAAAAAGGGATAGTCACTAAAAATAAAAGATTGCAGACCACTGTGATAGATCATTCTGATTGGACAGGAATTAAAAGAAGAAATCTGAGACTAGGGAGACTAGCTAAGAAGCTGCTGCAAGTGGCCTAAGAGGAGATTATGTAGGCCAGGCCTCAGAGTATGTAGGGTGGGGAGGGGATGGGATAAGGACATAGAAATCCTAACTGAAAGCCAAAATTCTACCTACAGGCAGGTTGTCTGAACTGTAAGTATGGCATTCAAGAAGGCATAAATAGATTTTAGAGAATATACTTTATATGCCAAGATACTGAAGTGATAATGGAAGTTTATAGCCTTATTGAATTCTCCAACATTAGTTGCATTGTTAGGAACAGTGGCATGAGAAACTTATTTTGAAAAGCCTCGGAGAGTGTGGAACTAGAAGAGAAGCCATATTTCACAGTAAAGGGAAACTAGATTGGAAGTCATTCAGTCATTCATGTATTCATTCATTCCACAACTATTTATTCAACACAACAATGTGAGGAACTGTTCTTTACACAGGAGACCCATCAATGAGCAGAACTAACATCAATCCCTGCTTTTCTGGCACTTATATGCTTATAGAGAGAGACAGAAAAATAAATAAGTAAAATATACAATGTGTTAGAAGAAAATATGTGCTATTCAGAATCATAAAGCAAGAAAGGCAGGAGAGGTGGGTACTTTTTTTTTTTTTAAGGGGTGGTCAGTTAAAATCTGTTTTGAGGGTGACATTTAAGCAAAGACATGAAGGAGACAAGATAGTAAGCCATGTCTCCATCTTGGGGAAGAATACTAGCACAAATCCCTGAAGCAGGAGAATGCCTAGAATATTCCAGAAACAGAAAGGAGGGTGATGTGGCTTGAGAAGAGTAAGGGAAGAAGAGAGTTGCAGGAGACGAGGTCAGGAGGTTTCAAGGACAGGCCTTAAGGGTGTCAACCATCTAAGGATGTTGGCTTATTCACTTAGAGAAGTGGAAGGCTTTGGTGGTTGTGAGGCAAAAGGATGACATTTTCTAAGTTTTAAAAAGACCCCTTTAGATGCTTTGACCCTATGGTACAGCAATGACTGAGGCATATGGATGTATAAAAGGCATTTTCAAGATTCTAGGCAAGGACGTGAACATAACTAACAAAGAGTATAGGCCAAAGACTGAACCCCAGGGGACTTCAGTATTAAGAAGATGGGGAGACGAAATGGAGGAAGTTAAACAGAAGATGGCAAGGTAGGAATAAAACCTGGAACCTGTGTACTGGAAGCAAGTAAAGAAAGTATGGGAGAAGGAGGGATCAGTTGTAGATAAATGCTGTTGCTGGTCAAGGAAACATCTGAGGGCTGAGGATGGATCACTGGATTTAACAACTTGGGTAGCCCTTGGGGAGGAATGGTAGAGGTGGTGGATGGGGCACAAAACCTGAATGGCCAGGCTCTGGTCCTTTCATAGAATGACCGCGTGACTGTGAGCAAATCACACAACTTGTCTGGAGTCCGTTTCCTCAATTATAAAGTGAGGGGATTTGAACTAAGGCTCCCTCAAACTAACTTCTAGCTCTAAAATTCTAAGGCTTTCTGGTAATTCTAATGGAACAGGTTTGGTTCTTCTCATGAAACTGATTACAAAAAAGTATTTAGAATCTGAAAGTTGTATGTGAGACTCCTTTTGCAGAGTGATGAAAGGTGAATAAAACAGGACATTCAGAATCTGATCGTGTAGCTTCATGTGAAAGAAGACAAGTTCATCTGTAGCTTAAGACAGTTAGACACACACACACACACACACACACACACACACACACACACACCACACACTCTCATACACATGCATATACACACAAATTTTCTGACTTTTCCAAGAAGGAAAGACATCCCATTTCTATCTGTATTTTTGTTTTCATTCTATGTGTAATATTGATTCTATTTAATTAAGATTTCCAGACTCTCATTAAGTGGAGTTTGTTTTGGTAATTTCCTGAAACCAAGCCTTTTACACCTTCATAACTCCACCATCCCCATGGATGTACTTACCTACTACCACCTGGTGGTAACAAAAATATTACAAAGCAGAGCAAAAGAGAAAAAGCAAGGCTCCTTTTTTATTTTACTGCTCCTAAGGATTGGAAAAGGGTCTTCCTTGGGAATCTTAGCTTTGGGTCATCTCCAAAGCCTTTGAGATCTTGGAATTTGAAGAACCCCATAGACAACTGATATCTGAGATGAAGTCTGGAATCCTAAAACCCACAGCCAATGAAATCTAGACACACCAAATATTTAGTAGATATTCCTGAGGGAATGAACCAAATAACTTGGGACCATTAAAATGAATCTTGATTTTTCTGAAACCCCTTTAAATATCTACTTAAGAAATTACACAAGAGTTGTTTTAAATTTTTACCTTTCCACCAAGAACTTTTAGAAAATTATTTCTAGTAGGGTTTGAGATTTTTGTTCAGGTCTTCTGCCTGTGTCAGAGACAAACTGTGAGCATATCTGGTTGCAAAGGGTATAAACGTCTCTAAAATTATTAGCAAATATAGTGGTGAACAATTGGATTCCTACATGAATAGGGAAGGCTTTGCTTTCCCTGGAGAGTGGGAGGAAAACATCTTTAATTTGAAAGAACATATATATATATATATGATTTATTCTCCTTCTGAAAAGACACACTAATATGATTATAATCTGTCTGTGTTTCTGAAACCACAGGGAAAGCCAGAAGCCACTCTAAGAGAGAAATAACAAAGGATCGCAGGAAAATGCTAGATTCCTATCACTACAGCACCCCTTCCTCTCCCCCTCCCCAACCTGATTCTCCTGAGCCAGCTCAGAGAAGAGGGTCTGAGTTATAGGATAGAGCCACAGTAATGAATAGCACTGAGAAAAATAGGGGTTTCCCCCCAAAAAAATTTATATTGTCCTGAATAATGCTAAGACATTGATACCAAATCAGATAGAGAAAGATAGATATTGGAGTGTTTCCTCAATAAAAATAAGTGATTAGATACCATATGAATTTAAGATCATTTAAAAGGATAAGTTACCTGGATGTTTATTTCTTAAAATAGTTCCCTAGATATGTATAAAAGCTTAAAAGCATACTATTCAATTTGGGGGTGGCGATTTTGCTACTCATGGCAGCAAATGAGAGAAAATGAGTAGGACCCAATGACTGGTGAAAATTCCTACATACTACCATTCAACTTTATAATTTGATGTGGAAAGATCTAAGAAGCCACTGATGCCTGAATTATCTTATTTAAAGCAACAGGTGAGGTAGGTGAATTTAGAGGTACAGGTGTAAAATGGCCAGCGATTTGGCATTGGAAAAGAGAGGAGTGGTCTACTAAAGTAATGTGGTACAGGGTACAAAAGCTGGTCTTCATGGTTCCCTTGACATCAGAGTGGAAAGGCTCATGGAGTTTGTGGATTTTTTGGTATGTTCCTCTCCACTTTGGATGCAAACTCAAAGCCACAGAAATAGGATTAATCTACTCAAAATCTGAAGGGAATTTGTGCAGCAACAAGACCAGAATCTAGACCTTCCAATCATCAGGCTTATATTCTTCCCTATGATTCAGTGGCAACTGTAAACCCTTTCTGAAGTATAAGATTTCAGAGGTAAATCTGAATGGGCGCAGAGAAAGCCTCAGTGAGATGGGTGTATTGAGGTGGGGAAGGCACATAGATAGCTTCAGATTGATTTTAGAATGTCCAGGTAAGCACTTTGGGTGTCTCCCTCTTCCTTCTATTTCTCCTCTCTCATCCAATCCTATGGCCTCAACTCTCATCTCTAGACTGATGATTCCCCAAATCCATACCTTCAATATTTTCCAGTTTCCAAGGATATATCCCCAATTGCCTGTTGGATGTTTCCTCCTAAATTCGCATTGGCACCTCAGTCTGAAGGTGGCCAAACCAAATTTATTGCCTTTTCTTCAAAACGACACCTTCTTCGTGTCTTTATTAGTACCGGCATCCTCCCAAACATCCAGATCCAAACTGTTAGCATCTCTTTTACTTTTCTCTTCCCTGCAATCCATGATGAATTGCACTCTAGTTAGATACCTATTGCAGTCTCTCGTCACCATGGCAGCCTTGTACTCATCCCTTCCTTCTCTCTCCCCACTCTTATCCTAGGCCCACATGCCCTCCTTCAGGTGTTCAGTCTTCTGCTGTCTTTTACCAGTTTTTCCCCCCATAAACTCAGACACTGCTATGTCACTCCTCCATTGAAGAAGTTTTTGATGGCTCCTATTGCTTACTGAATGAGATTCATATTTCTTAAAAATTTCTTTAAAATCCTCTACAGTCTTTTCTAATTTTTTTATACATGCAGGTACCATTCAAGTCAACTCTGCTATTTGTGGATGTCCATGCACACTATATATGGTGACCATTTTGCCTTTGCACATTCTGTTCCCTTTTCAGTGCTGTGTCTTTCTTTCCAGTGCCAGACCTAGGAAATGTAACACTTACCCACATTATTTTCACTTTTCAATGCGTGTTTCAACTCCCTCATGATTCCCAGGAAACATTTATTACTTTTCCTATTCATAAGGATTCTCTCTTTGGCTTTCCTCCTCACCATTTCACCTTTTTCTTTTTAAGTCTTTAGTTGTTACTTTCTATTGAGTATTATTATTCCTGATGTTTAAATCCCCAATAAACTATGAGTTCTCAGAGGAAAGAAAAAAAGATTGCATTTAATCTCACCTAATATAATACTTGGATTGTTACACTAAGGAAATGCTCAATAAATATTAGCTGTGTGAGTAACTAAATGAATGTTACTGAAAATTTCCCAAAGATGTAGAGATATTGGGATTGATACAAGTAGAAAGATAAAGACAGAGAGAGATTTGGAAGTTACTCATATAGTGCTGGTGAAGGAATAACAGCACATTTTTTGTTGTTGATTATTTCATTCATTTATTTATTTTTGCCTTCAAAAATAAAAAAAGAGGAGAAGAAAAGGCAAGATCTAGGTCTGGGACAGGAGGAAAACTGCAGAATATAGCCAAAGAAGAGAAGAACCCAGGAAATTGAAAGGGAGGAGGATATATGACATTCCTGAGGGAAAATTTATGTAGACTCAGATTTAGAGTTAACCTCTGATTATCTACTATTTATATATTTTAAAGAAATATGCACAAGATTTTAGTGCTTCCTATCTTGTTTGTCTCCCAATATATGCATGAGCCAGCACAATTCAGGACTTGATTTACCTTTGCTGATTCGGCTTCTTTTCTCCGAGCTTATTTATGGCAGCGAGAGAGGCAATGTGTCCTTGCTGATAAAGGACAACTGAATCGCATTCTAGGCTCAGCCAGTAAGTTGCCCTGAGACTTCTAGAAAGTTTGTTTCTTCTACAGCTGCCAAGTTTTCCCAAACTCTAGGAAAGGAGGACCACATGTTAAAGTTAGAGTCCTAGCCTGGGGCTTCCCAAATTTTAGTATTCATTCAAATCTCCTCAGTCTTATTAAAAATGGAGATTCTGTGTCTGCAATTCTTGGGCGAGGCTTAGGATTCTACATGTATAAGAAGCTCCCAGGCAGACCACACTGAATAACAGGTTACTAGACTTTTGAGGATAAAAGGAACCTTCATGTTCATCCAAGCCAATGGTTCTTAGCTTCAACTGATCATTTGAATGGCTTGGGAGCATCTTTGAATACACTAGGTTCCCAGGCTGCACACTTGAGAGTGTTGGAGGTGGGTTTTTAGTTAGTTCACTAACCCATCTGAATTTGTATACCTGGGTTTGGGAACAAATTGATTTGATTCCCAACCAGGGAATGGCAAAACTGAAGCCGAGAGACTATTTGAATCTCATGAAGGAAAATTATGTTAATATGAGAGGGCTTTGCCTGAAAGAATAACCCTTGTGCATTTTGTTACCCTAAGTGAAGTTCCCCTTTAAAGCCACAGAGATAACGGGATCCTGTATATATTTTATTTCTTAAAAGCTACTAGCACAGAAAACCAATTTTTTCTGCCTATTTTAGAATGATAAATGCTCTAGATTATTTGAGTTTGGCTCTAATGGTAGGGGGTGATGGTGGTGGTGGCAAGGAATGGCTATTAGGCAATTATGTTATCCAAACACATCATTATTATTATTACCAAGATGAGTGGACTCATTATAATTGAACAATAAAAGCATGAATGACTTTGCATTGTTATTAGTGTCTGTCTCAGGGCACCTGCCTTCCCCAGGGGCTATTGCATTCAACAGATAAGATTCATAATGTACTGTACTCACAGTGCTAAGCTTGTAGAGTATTGGGTTGGTTTTCAGAATCCAGTGCAGTCCTATTTTCTTTCCTGGTACTGACCTATTGTTCATTAAAAACTCTTGAACTCAAATAACCCAATCCTAGGAAGAATCTAGTCTCCCTGTCTCCACTCGTATTGTCCTCCCGCCGTTATTTCTCACCACAGCTAGTGATCACCCAAACTGTGAACCATCATTATAATTACCTGCCTTGAAACCCACCAACAGGCTGCCTGTTTCTTTCAGAATGAAATACGAATGCTGGGTAAGGCTTCCCAGACCCTGAATACTGTGCCACTTCCTTCCTCATTTCCAGTCATTCTTCCTGCCCTTCTCACCATACTTTTCAGTTTCTGGAATGTTCTAACATCTCAAGGGGATTTGAACTTGCTCTTCTTCCTATTTGTAAGACTCTTTCCCTAGCCATTTCCTTCTCATCCTTTAGATCTCAGCTTTAAATTTCTGTTTCTCAGAGAGTCTTCTTGGACCACCACATTAATTCAACATTCCCTGTCAATCCCTTTCCATAACACCTGGCACTTATCCATTGGTAACAACATCTACACAAATAATTACTTGCTTAATAACTTTCTTCCTTCCCTAATGATAAGCCCCCAAAGGCTGTGGGTGTCCTTTCAAAACTAATTCCTCATTGTCCAACATATACCTGGCACATAGGAGGTGCTTAGTAGTTATTGTTGGGAGAGTGGATGTAATACACCTGAACATGCAATACAGAATGACAGGGATGTATAGGGAACAGAAGGCACCAAGATTCCCTCTGTCTAATTCCCACAGGTAGGTGCTAAGCCTTCTCTTTCATAGTCACATCTTCCCATATTTTAAAGCATATTCCAGAATATGCTTTAAAAAACTGCAAGTGATTAAAATATATTTTATTCCAAAATGAACATCAAGCCCCAATATATATGATCTACATTTCCTAGAACTGTTGTGTTAGTCTGGAAGGGTACATAGGTGAAGCTGTATAAATCCTAGCATTCTACTTTAGTGGGAATGTTTTGGGGGGTTCTGTTTACTGCAGCACTCCGCATCCCCGTTGTAAAGACACCCTAAGAAATGTCTCTCATAGACTTAAATATCTGGAAGTGTTCTGCTTCCTTGAGAAACTGGTGTCTTCTTAAGATTCCTGATTTCATGTGCCACAGTTTTCTCTTATAACTGTGGCTACCAGGAAGCTCAGAGTCACATTCTCAGCTCAGCTTTTGTACTATGGAAGCCTATGGCTCATGCACCTGGCAGTTTAACTTTGCCCTGGTCTTGATTTCTATTCTAAATATATTTCTTCTGGTCTTGATTTATTAAATTATTTACAGCTTTCTATTTTAGAGCATGAAGTCTTATAAGCTTCCTTGAATTCTTAGTGGAATGCAGCAGGGAACTATAGGGAAGAAAGATTCCTGTGGCTCTGGGATACATTCTCTTTAAAGTATGGAGGGTTCCTTCCTGTGGGTGGTACTGGCAGGAATGATGAACAGAGAGAGCCCTACTGCCAAGAGTGTTCCTTGGCCATACAAGAACACCACAGGTCTTCTAGAAGAGGGACCCTCTGGAAGAGAATATAGAAGTGACTTTTTTCCTCATGTCTTACTGTTAAGTGACCCAGACATATGAGCAACTATGTCCTCTGTATGGAATCTGACTCTTTTTCTAGAGAGTGGCTAAATAGAGTTATCTCAGTAACCTGTCTTGCTAATCTGTATGAAGCTGGATTTTAACGGGGGATGTGATCTTTTGTTGTAAGGTTAGAATCTGAGTTGTTTTTGTAAGTAAGACTGTAATTTCATCCACTTCTCATTTCACCTTATGCATTCAGCATTGACATGAAACCCCTATTTGCTTTAGGAAGCTGGCATTCATTTCTCCCTGTAAGGGAAGCAGGAGAGAGCATAAAGTTCACATGCTCTGTGCACTGGATGCTGTGTATGTAGCTCGGAGAGGCTGATTTAACTTCCACAACCACCCTGTGAAGTAGGTTCATTCTCTGCATTATATATAAGGTAAGGCTCTGAGAGAGATTTGCTCAAGGTCACCAGCTAATGAGAGGTGGGGCCCACATTCAACCCACATCTTGTGACCTCGTGCAGGGCTGATTCTACACTACTTCTGCAGCCCACTGGGAAGACCGTTGAGAGCAGCAGAAACGAGTAGGGCAAACACCAGGCTGTTCCATGGGTAGAATAAAGATTGGTCACATGATAGCTAGGAGAGGACTCAGAGGCAAAGCAGAAGCAAAAGGAAACCTCTGCCATGAGCCAGCCCCTGTCCTCAGTGGCCAGGCCCTTACCCCACACCATATCCACTTCCCTCCCTGTCTCGTCATTTTGGCATACGGTAATTGGCACTAACACATTCCCTGACATCTAGGATCTCCTCATTCCTGACTCCACAAACAAAATGGAGATTGCTTGGGAACAAAGCTATACATCCACAGCATTCTTTGGGTAGGAAATACTCTCTGAAGGTGTAAATTAATCACTGAATGCTGATGTTAGTAAAAGTAGCTATGTATTGAGATACTGTCATGTTGTGGGTCCTTTGGAGGCATGCTCTCATTTAACTTCACACCAGTCAACATGGTAGACTTTCTTTCTATGTCACAGGCAAAAAAGATGAAGCTTACAAAGGTTAACTATAGTCATACTATTAGCAAGTGCTGATACCCAAGATTCCTGCTTCTACTTTCCATCGTTGTTGAGATGCCAGAAATGAGAACAGAGCTTTCTAAGTATTAAGTTTATGGTGCCTCTTTAGGGAGAGTAGAGTCAATAAAGAATGAATTTTGCAGACCTCCACAGAGCTCTAATTTGAACACTAGTTCTGTTTGCTCACTTCATTGACATACACATTGATTTTTTTCAAGTTTCTTTAAAAATTACATATTGACTTTAATTCCTACCTTAAGTTTAATAGCAACTGTATGTGTTTTAATTAAAGCTTTTATTTTGAGATAATTATAGATACCACATGCAGTTGTAAAGTAATACAGTAGATGTCATTTCTCCTTTGTTCAGTGTCCACCAATGGTAACATCTTGAAAACCTTAAGGACAATATCACAACCAGGATATTAACATTTGACAGAGCTAAGATGAAGAACATTTGCTGTACCACAAAGATTCTTCGTGCTTCCCTGTTATGTTCCCTCCATCCTCATCCCTCCTTAACCCTCTGTAAACTACTAATCTATTCTCCAATTCTATAATTTTGTAATTGCAAGAATGGAATCTATCATATATGATCTTTTGAGATTAGCTTTTTTCATTCATCATAATTTTTTGGTGACTCATCTAAGTTTTACATGTATAAATAGTTTATTCCTTTTATTGCTGAGTAGTATTCCATGGTATGAATGTACCGCAGTTTGTTTAACCATTCACTTGTTGAAAAACATCTGGGTTTCCAGATTGAGGCTGTTATGAATGAAACTGATCTAAACATTTGTGTGCAGGTTTTTGTGTGAATTCGTCTTTATTTCTCTGGGATAAATTCCCAGAAGTGCAATTGCTGAGTCCTACGGTTAATTGCATGTTTAGTTTTACAAGAATGTTTTTCAGAATGGCTGTACTATTTTGTATTCCCACCAATAATGTAGAAGTGGTATAGTTTCTCTTTAGCTTTTCCTTTTGAATTACCTAAATTTAACCTTAATTACCCCCAAAAGCCATATCTCTAAATATAATTGCATTGGGGTTTATGACACAATTCAGTCCGTAGCACCTGTACCCCTATTAGTCCCTCACCCTAAAAGGAAACCTGCCTCTCTCATCTACCACAGGTTCAGTTCAGTATTACTCACTTTCTTGATTTCACATTCTGCAAAGCTGTGCAGGAGACAGCATGGCAGTGGAAAAAGGACAAATCTCTGCTCTCTGGAGGAGAGATGCACAGAAACTTTCTACGTGAAGCAGAGCTAAGAGACAAAGTTGGACCCACATCCTGGCTCCACTAGTTAGTAGTTGTAGGAAACTTGTGCAATTTACTTATTTCTGCCTCTAAATGCTAATTAGAGGCAGCCCCCTCTGTCTGCTTCAAGGGTTACTATAATCAAATGCTATTTGCATGAGATATACAAGTGAAGCACAATGTGCAATGCATGGTTGTCATGTGGGGGAAAAGGTGAGTTGATTCCTGTTACAGGAGCAGAATATATGTGGGTCACTAGAGAGGAAATGGAAGCAGGGTACATGGGATGGGGCTAGACGGTGCAGGGCACTAAGGGCTACGTTACAAGATTCAACCTTTATTTTCAAGGCAGGTTAACTTGCATTGCAGTGCATGTCTGTTTTACAGCTTTCAGAAAACCTTCACCTCCATTTTCATTTGATGTATAGTTCTTCAAATTACACAGGGCAAGTAGTTTTCTCAGTTTTAGAGATAAAAAAGAAAATGAAGTTCAGAGAGATGAGCTAATTTGCCAGGATTCGACAGCTAGTAACTAATAGAGCTAGGAATTCTAACTCCTAGTCCTTTGTTCCCAGCCCTGCCCATCTGCTGCAGAAGTGCACTACCCAGGAGGGTGCTGTCTAGAATTCAAGCTGCTTTCATGCTCCTGGATCCCCTTATATCACTAGAGCCAGAATCGGGGGCTCCTCCATGTCAGCAAGGTTCCCTCAATTGATCTGAACTGTCTTGAATTTAGGAACAGTTTACAGCTTCTGCCTAATGTGATGATAAAAATCTAAATTTCTTTTGATTTGTCAGTTTTACTTAATCTACATCACCATCATCATGAGAAATAGCCTAGGGGCCAAAATCATCACTTGTTTAATAATGTATATTAGTGAGGAGTTTTTTCAAATGAATATCAATGAGTAAAATCTATGCTTAGTGAATGCCCAAATTCTTCCTGCATCTTAAAACTCCATACATATATAGCTTCCAGAGTTTGGTATTTACTTACATTTGCATTAAGTTTGTGCATTTTCATTTAGTGAAGTTTAACCTTGGTCATTTTATCTATAGATCTATAAGTTGGATTTCTTATTTGGAGATCCTGCACATGTACATTTCTAGATCTTGGACTTTCATGGAGAATCCCAAGCCATATGTACCTGCAAATCATACCTCAGTACATCCACCTATAGAAGGATTAGTAATGGATTTTGATTTATGGTGGCTGATACAATACTGGAATTCATAGGGCTTGTCCACAATAAAACTAGATACTGTTGGTTAACTAACATGCAGCATAAATGCCAACGTTCCTCAAAGATATATAGATAACCAAATCTCAAAATGTAGCTGTGATAACTCTAGTATATTTTTCCTGTGAACATATAACTCTTCATTAAGATAACAAAGCATTAATCTAGGAAGATCACTAATACCTGATGGTTTGTATCTGCTTTTTTTTTAGTGATATCCTTAAGAACAATATTTTTAATTATGTTAATATTGTAAATACCTAGTAGACATAGGTACTTAATAATTACCAACATTTATTTAATTTCCACTTTCAGTAAAAATTTAACATTGTCTCTTATTGCTAGTCATTTGGGTGTCAAAAGTCTCTAGGCTTCTTTATTACTTCCCAATGCTTGGAATTATAGGCCCTATAGTTAGGCTTAATATCATTTGCAAAGAACTGAAATAAAATTCCTTATCTATGATGGCTCTATTAATACTAGAGAACCCTGAAGGTCAACTTTTAGCTATGCCTTTACTCTCTTCTCTCTTCTTGCAAAGAGGAAAAACTTTTGTTTTCTTCACAGTGACTTTTGCAGAAGCCAGAAGAGGAGAAAAAACCCACAATCCACTTTGGGCACCTCCCTGTGTATCTCCAATTACTGTTTTCCAATCCAATATCTTTCTAATTCATCCTTTCCCCTGTAAGTTGCCAACACTTTAAGGCACTTGAGGCCATTAACATTTAATTAGGTTTCTGTCAAGACTCTTGGCATGTTATTACCTGAGGAAGACAACAGACATTGACTACCTAAAATGCTGTTTATTATTAAAACTGCTGTTTGTTGTTAAAACATTTTTATAAGAAATGTTGGGGTGGGGTAGAATGCCATTTGTTGGATATTCTACTGCCTCCGGGGTACACCCATGATTTTATAGGTTTAGGGATGTAAAAGCAACCACTTTAGGATCAGCATATTTCCAGTTAGCTTAATGGTTAGAACTGTGGCTGTGGAGTTAAAGCAGCCTGCATTGAACTCCTTATCAATCACCTGCTGCAGTGTGATTTACCACCTCCATCTGTAAAATGGGAATAATAACAGTACCCGTTACGGAAAGTCATAATCAGGATTAACAAAGGTCCTGCACATAACAGGCTTAGCATAGTGCCTGGCAACTCAATAATGTTAGATAGTTTTATTGTTGTTGTTTTTATTGAAAGATATATAATGGTTACTAAGTGGACAGCAAATGCCTTGGATTATGGTTTCTTGGAATCTGTGCATGGTGTAACAGAAAAAATTATGAGAGCAATTTAAGATGATTCGATTTTGATTCTCCTATAAAACTGAGCTTTAAAAATCCTTAAGAACACTGTACTATGTGAGGAAAATTCTGTGTTCCATTTCAAGAAAGATTCAAACAAATAAAACCATTGTAGGCCATTGTATGTCTGTTCACTATCCTATATGTCAGCTTGAAGAAACATCTGTGGTTAGAAAAACATTTTCTGTTTGGGCTTATGCTTTCCTTAAAGTCTCAAGCTCTCTAGCATTTTATATAAAGAATTACTTTGAACAATACAATTGAAGTTTACATGTTTATTATGATAAATTATTTTAATCATAACGAATTGGCAGTGGTTCTGTAGGTTGGCTTTGAGCATAGGGCTTCTTAAGCACCCAGACACATGTGTGAGAGAGGAAATTCTCAAAGGAGTCCAGGTCTAGATATAACTCTATTGCGCTGGTGTATATGTAATTGTTTTCAAATAATACCTTGCAGTCAGTCATAGAAAGAAAATGTCTTTGCCTTCCAAAGACTTCTATGGCATACATAGTCTGCATTAATATTTCGGTTTCTTACATCTTCTTTACATTAGAAACAATACCTTACCCCTGTGCACAGAATCACAGTTGTGGGGAGGGGGCTCCATTTTATATAGAAAGAAAAAGTCAAAAAGAAAGAGAGAGAGAGAGAGAGAGAGAGAGAGAGAGAGAGAGAGAGAGAGAGAGAGAGTCTTGAACACACTAAATCTCTATCATGCTTCTCTCTCTATTACAGGTTTTGTTTTGCTTTTGTTTTTGAATAGCTTCTCCTTTAAAGCTTACTTAGTTTAAAAGCTATTTGCATTGAATTGCCTGGGATTACACATGAACTATTACAAATAGTTTTTGCAGTCTGGTCTCTGCCAAAGATTTGATTTTAATTATTAAGGTATCTAGACATATTTTCTGACTCAAGCATTTTAAACAGAATCCCACTAAGTTTTAAAACAGAACTAAACACTGCCAGTGTCTTTATAATACAACATAGTAAGTATTTGCTATGCCATGACAAATGAGTACAGTATAATACTTGTGAAGTGGTACAACAGAATTCTGTCCAAGAAAGCTCCTCCATATGGTTCCTCCAGCTCCTAAGTTTGGCTGAGATCCTGAAGCTTTCTCCTGGTAACTATGGCTGCTATGCACTGAAGTCCCATAGAGTCAAGCAAAATTGCACTGAAGTGAAAATTAGCTATATAGTATGTCTTAATGGAGAATACATGTGATTCATCCTGAATGTGCTAAGATTATACAGAAAATTTGTAAGTTTTGCTTGTGGTTTTGTGGGAGGATTTAATGCTCATAGATTGCATGATGACAATGTCAAAATGCTTACAGTGAATCATAAGAGGTCTAAATGGGCCTCTTATTGTATTTAGGGGTCTCAAAGAAGCATATCTGAGAAATCATAATGAAAGTCAAAGGAAAAAGAATGTAGCTTAACACATACTTTTTAACTTTAAGCATAGCTGTTTGGGGACTGCACAAGATGCAAAAAGTAAGATCAAGCTTTATTGAATTTGCCAATTCTTTATCTGAAGGATTCTTAAACGGAGCCTGGTTGATTTCTCAACTGAATGCTGAAAGAGAATTAATGATATTTCCCAAACCGAATCCAGGTTTGATGCTCCAAAGCTTATTTCACTCCTTTGCCCCTTTTAGGCACTTTCTTTCAACTTGGGTCCTTTGCAAGGCCATCTGAAATGGAGCATGTGCAACTTTTCTCTCTTTAAACACACAAGATCTCTTCTTGCTTAAATGGTAATGAATAAATTACTTTCTTCCGCCTGACAGAAAGATGAATTGTTTAACACTTATTATGCAGCCATCTACTTAAAGCCCAGATTACAGTTCAATTCATATTTGATTCATAGAATTTGAAGTATTTGTCACTCCACCCCCTCTCCCCTTCAGAAGGTCCTGGGACATCTTCCTGTTGTCACAAAACGTGATTCATGCCTGTCTTTCCTCCCTCCAGCGAGGGTCTTAGCACTGAAGCAGCCAGAGACCTGTGCAAGAATTGAGACTTAAGTTGGAAAGATCAAAGCATCTCAATTCCCTGGCCCATTGCTGTTCATACAACATAAATATAATAATCATCTTCATCTCCTAAATTAGGACATAGAAACGGGCTACGAGCCATCTAATGCAGAAATCTGCAACCTCTACAGTGTGAATGGCAGAAGGAAGCAGAGAGCAGGCAAATGCATGCTCTTCCTTGCAAATATCCCTGCTTTTCAAATGCATGAAATGATGGTGTTGTCCTCTCTGGATGCCATACAGAGAACAGCTGGGGCTGGAGAACAGAGGGGAAATTTCTGTTCTAATTGGGCAAGAGCGAAATCTTCTACAAAACAAAACTGCACCGCTCTGGAAAAGACTGCTGTCTGCCTTCAGACAGCATCTTGCCCAGCAGAGTGTCTCCGTCAGTCAGCTGAGCTGCAGAGCCCTGGCGGCGCCTGGCATTGAGCATCATTAGGGGATGATGGGCATGATTACCTGACACTGGTATCTTTCTCGTTTGGAAACTGTAGCTAGGCTCCTGGAGGCAGGTCTAATAAGAACAGCGGGCAGATTTCAGGTGGTTAGGAGAATCCCCTGGGTGCAGGGATGTTTGGCAGATAGGGAAGGAATAAGAGGAGCTTTCTTTGTACTGCAAGCCTCTCCTAGTCCTTTGGACCTTGAGCCTTTGCTGTGCAGAGATGGAGGGCTATGTCTTGGTAAGAGGCAGCCATGTGGAGGGAAGAAAGCATGCTGTCTTAGTCCGCTTTGTCTGCTATAACAAAATGCCATGGACTAGTGGCTTAAATGATAGACATTGATTTCTCACAGTTCCGGAGGCTGGGAAGTACAATGTCAAGATGCTGGCACATCTGGTTCTTGATGAGAACTCTATTCCTGGCATGACGATAACTACCTTCTTGTGGTGTCCTCAGTGTGTAGAGCAGGGAGGGTGCAAGGGCTGATCAGTTCCTCTTCTCAGAAGGACACTAATCCCATCTTGAAGGCCCCACTCTTGACCCTACCTAAACCTACTTACCTCCCAAGGGTCCCATCCTCAAATACTGTCACATGGGCAGAGGGACAGGAGTTTAAGGCTTTAACCCATGGATTTGGGGGAACACAGGCATTCTGTCAAGAGCACACAACATCAGCAAGTCTTAGAGGCCTTCACTTCTCCTCACCTGCCTTTGCCTGCCTGGGTTGTTTCCTCACTGGAAATGCCTCCATCTGTCTTACTCTTGGTAAACATGTGTTTTAAGATGCAGCTTTAGGGATCCTCGAAATCCTCCCCAAGCAGCTGGAATGTGAAGTGTGCCATCCGATCATGCGTGTGCCAGCACTCCCTCAGTAGTGCACACGAAGCTCCAGTGCTTCCTCCCCCTCAGGCAGGGCCCAGCTGCTTCCCCTCAGGCTCCAGGGCCAGGCCCAGTTCTGGGTGCCCCAGGAGCAGTCAAGGAAGGTTCCCTGCATGAATGAGGGAGGGCAGCGAGATGGAGCATGGGATTAGCAGCCTGAAAACAAGTTCACCCATTTGCTTTGCCATTCACCAGCTTATTTATTTCTCATATTCTGCGGTGATCAGTTTTCTTATTTGTGGAATTGAAATAATTATAACTACTACTTTGTAGGGCTATTGAGAGACTCCAGTTAAACACCTGAAAGTTGGCAGGGGTGAAGGGGGAGAGTTTCGTAAATAATAAAGTATTATTTGTTTCGAACCACTGGAAAGCTTTTTTGGGACTATCTACATTACTCAAACACACATACATACACACACACATATACAAATGTGTATGCGTTCTTTTTTCCTTCTACTTACGAGTTTTGAAATTAGAAATAATTTGGAAGTTGAACTATAGCCCCTTCTTTAGTTGCCTAATCTTTGATCATTAATTTTTTCATTTATAAAATCAAGAAAATAAGTAGAGTATCGTTGGTGAGGATGAAAGGGTATAAAGTAGTGCAACTGTGTAGCACTGTGTGTAGCATATACTAAGCTATCTCTAGATACTCGTCCTGGGATCCCACAGCCATTGGGTACAGACTCCAAACCTCTCCTACTGCCGTCTCACGCCCTGCAGGCTTTCCATATATCTACCACTCATGATGGAAAATACTAACCAAGCAGTTTGGGATTGTCAGTTATCTTTTCCATGGTTGGTGATCTTGTCTTCCCCAGCTTGCACATCACATGCCTTCTAGGGCTGCAGCACCTCCATCTCATCTAGAACTAGTCTTTGACCTGGCAAATACCCACCCTGTGGGTGTCCATATTTGTACTGGCTTGAATGGGGACTGAGATCAGACTGAGAAGAAAATGGATCTAAAGTTCTGAGTGGCGGCCATGGCTCTCTGGGAGTGGTTCCTCCAAACCCAGCTCTCCCTTTTTTTTTCTGCAAGTCTGTGCAAGGATTTGTAAGAGGAGCCTTCTCCTGCCCTCTCCTCTCCCCTGCAGCCCTCACTCCCCTTAGGACTTCTCTCACACAAACCTCCCTTTGCAGCACATTTTTCCTTGCATAGAAACATTTTTGTGGGCGAGCTCAAGGAATTCAGAATGGTTAGTTCTGCTTTTATAGAAGACCTCCAAGTAAATTAATTCAGCGGAAACTTAAAGACACTCTTCCTTGTGCCCACAAATAGGCACATAGCTGGTCTCCCCTCCACAGATCCCTGGACTTGGGTTGGGTTCATACTGCCTGCCAGAGCAGGGGCTGGTTTCTGAGCCCAGGAAGAGAGAGTAGCATCTCCCTTTTCCCTCTACCCCCCCCCCCAGCTCTCCCACCCTGCAGCAATCGTATTTTACAAACTGAAAAGCAAGACACATGGTTTGACAAAGGAGTTTTTTCCTGACTAGTGAATTGATGTCTTTCTATGAAGAGTCTTGCTAGGATATAAACATCAAATCCCATATGTTACACATTACAATGAATATATTTTATTGAAAAGGAAAAAAAATACATGAGCAGAAATACAATTTTAGCTTTATGGGTCTGTGTGTGCATCAGGTAACTTAGTATTTAAACATTTTCTTTCAAGACAGTTCCAGAATATTTAAACCAACAATGGTTGCAGATGTGCTTTACAAGTAGACATCTGAAGAAAGAGTTCTATATTATTTTGAATTTTTTAATGTTTTTATGAAAAATATCTATTGTAAAGCTATAAGCCAAATATAGAAAATTTTAAATATACAAAAAATTCTACATATTTTTACAACCTTATAAAAGCAATAAGCATTCGGTTTTATTTTCCTCCAATTTCTAGATGAATTTTATAACATAGTAGTAAAAACACAATCTCTAGTCTCTAGGCACAGACTATCTTGAGTTTGAATCTAGTCTCTGTCACTTACTAATTGTCCACTTTAGGGAAAGTTTATTAACCTCTTTGTGCTTCTGCCCCTATCATCTATAAAATGGAGATACTAGCCGGGCGTGGTGGCGCACGCTTGTAATCCCAGCATTCGGGAGGCTGAGACCAGAGGATCCGGGTTCGAGGCCAGCCTCAGCTACCTAGTGAGGCACTCCGCAACTTAGTGAGACTCGGTTTCAAAATAAAGAATAAAAAATAGGCCTGGGGGTGTAGCTCGGAGGTAGAATGCCCCTGAGTTCAATCCCCAGTACCGCAAAAAAAAAAAAATAAAAAATAAAAAATAAATAAAAAATAAAATGGAGATACTAATGATACTTACCACCTAAGATTTTTATATAAAGTATTAAGTGAGCCCTCATATATGTGTTAACTATTATTTTATACTACATGATCATAACTATCCTATAGACATATTATATAATTTTAAATAAATGCATTATCATAATTATTTTCCACATTTGACATTGTTTTTCCTAACCATGATTTTAATGGTTGCAAAGTATTACATCAGATTATAATTTAACTATTCCTCTACTAGAGGCCATTTAAGTTAGTTCTGGATATTTCTATTTAAAAATACTGCCATAAATATATCATGGAATCATTTTAATAGTTTATATTATTTCCTTACGGTAGATTCCCAGAAGAGGAGAGCCAAGATCAAAGGTTATAAAGTTGCAATTGCTCATGGTACATCTTGCCAAATGGCTTTCTAAGGGCCTTGAATCAATTCATATTTCTACCACAAGGCAGGAAAAGAGTGCCCCAACTTATGCTCACCAGAACTGAATTCCCCTGTTTTTAACCAGAAAATTCAACAGGTTTACAAAAAAAAAAAAAAAAAGGAATTTATTCACAGGAAACCTTGTTCGGCACTGCCAGGGACCGGCTCGTACACTGGGGGTGCTGAAATGATGACCGTTGGTTCTGCCCATTCTGTAAAGGAAGAAACTGGAAACTAAGCTAATAATTATAACCAATGTGATGAGTGTGGGGGAGGGGCCCCAATGCCCCCTGGGAAACCAGGGAAGGCTTCCTGAAAAGGAGCAGGCTTGAGTGTGGAATTGAGTGAAGAATAGTATTTAGCCCTGTAGAAAGGACATGGCAGCACTTCTGTACTAAGGGCCCTGTGTGTGGCGGAGGGGAGAGGGAGCTGGGCCATTTGGGAGAGCTAGAGGGACTGGAGCATATGTATGTCTGAGGGAGTATTGAGAGATGAGACTAGGGCTAGGTTATGAAGAGAATCTGGGTTTTTAAAAGTTATGATTAAAGGTTGCTTTTTATTTGTCTGTTGTTTGGTTGATTAGTTGGCTTCAGTTATAAACGCAGCCTCAGTAGAACTTTGCAAGAGTGTTTCTAACTGCATATGAATGGATTTATCAACTGAGTCGCAATATTAAATGTTAAAGTAAGTTAGTTGTACAGGTGCTTTACTAAGTACAGTTAACCTGTAAACTACTAGAACTGGTACTCCACTAAGTGCAGTCAGCCTGTTTTGTAGCTCCTCTGGCAGCACAGCAAGGCAGGCAAAGGGATCTTCAAAGTCATCCAACTACCTCACCTCCCCTCTTTCTGTTTCTTACTTTCTCCTAATCCCATCAAAGATTTAGAGATCTGCCCCACTCAGTTTTGGTCTAAGTAACCTCACAACATCACAGAGAAGGATTGTTGGGACAAATTTATCCACACTAAGAAGCTGGGGATTGACTAAGGGGTCGCAGTCCTCTCCTCTCCAGAAGCATTTAGATTTTAAAGATGGCCACTGGGAGATGGATGTCCTTGCAACCCAACAGTCTCCAATGCTGAATTTCCAGCCACAAGGCTACTAAGTGAAGAAAGTTCTCTAAGCCTGAGGCAGCCAACCAGTGCCCCTTTGGTCCTTATATAAGTCCAGATCTGAGTGTGATCTGTCATCCCCTACCCAGGGTTGGCTTCATGCCTGGGGTTGCCTCTTTCATCTTGCCCTAGATAGTGTGGGGGATGATAAGTATCCATGGATACTCTGTGTCTCATCACCAGCTATCTCAGGAAGCTGGTCAGAAAAGCACCAGTTGGCCAGTGGCTGGGAAGGAGAGGGCTTTTTGTGAAGTGACCACATTTCCATCATCTTGAGTACATCTACCTTTTTAGTCATGATAGAAAAAAAAATGTCTTTTCCACCTTCTGGATAGAAAAAAATAATTCATCTAGGGCAGTGATTTTTTTTTTCTCACCTCGAGAAAACATTGTAATTCCCTCCCAGTAGATTTCCTAGATCTTAAATATCAACTCAAACATTTATGCATGAAAAATTAGAATCTATGAATGATGCATGTAGTCTGGAAAGTGTGCTCGTAAATCACCCCTCCCTGCTTTGGAGAGTCCCAGGATGGCAGCCAAAGCCTCATTTCCAATCCCTATTTCAAAGCCACCTAAGATAAAATTTCCTATTTGTTTCCGACTTGCTAGCCCTTTGCATATTCAGCCCTCCCTCGTGGCTGATAAGTCTGCTATTATCTTGTCTGAGATATTGTTCTTTTACTTGACCAGATTATAACACAATTGTCAGTTTGCTCTTTAATAATACTACTTCACAGGGGATTTGTAAGGATTAATGAAATAATGTTTGAAACCCACTTTGAATTTGTATGCACTCTTTCTACTGAGGCTCGGGGGGTTATTATTTCTCAGTGTTTACACTGTAGCTCCCTGTAAGAAGTTTTAAATGCTTTGCAAACATTTGGATCAGTTTCAGTTAGGTGATGAAGCTATTGGCTCTTAGAGATGGAAGAGGCCTTTGAGAGTGTGTAGTCCTACCCCCAAATTGAGAGGAGAATCTGAGGCCAGAGATCTGAGTCCATATACCCAATGGTACACAGCCACTTAGGGGTAGAGCTGGGTCTAGGATCCAGGTGTGCTGATGCTTTGCTCAGTCCTTCAAGTCTGTTTTAGGATGAATTGTGCCCCACCACCATGCATTCATATGTTGAAGTCCTAACACCAGAATGTGCTTCTATTTGGAAATTATATAATCATTAAGATATGGAGCAGAGTAGGCCTGTAATCTAGTATGACTGGTATCCTTCTAAAAGGGGGATGTTTGAACATAAATGCCCATACAGAGAGAATGCCATGTGAACATGAGTGCGGCCATCTACAAACCCAGGAGAGGGGCCTGGAAGAGATCCTTCTCTCATAGCCCTCAGAAGGAACCAGTCCAGCCAACACTTGATTAGAGCATCTGGCCTCCAGAACTGTCAGACAATAGGTTTTTGTTATTTCAGCTGCGCAGTGTGTGGTGCTTCTGTATAGAAGCCCTAGTAATGAATACAAAGTCATTCCTGCTTTTAATACTAATTATTGCCATTTAGTAGATTAAAAGATTGAGGCAGGAAGAAAGGGAGTCACTGATCTGAGACTGGAAAACCCACGAGGGAGCCAAGTGATAAACATATAAGTGACAAATCATGAGCCATTTGTCTTCACCCTCCCCAAGGCTTCCTGCAGGGTTGCCAAAGTCAGCTTGATGTGTCTCTGAGGGCCTCACTGTGGATAGAGGTGCCTGATATGTACCATAATGATACTCCAGTACCGCATGAGCTGCTTCCTGCTTTTCTTCCATCCTCCCTGCCATTACAAGGCAGCAAAGGAGCTACACAAGGGCTATAGGTAAGTACCCTCGTTACAGGGTGTTGGACACCCATGAAGGGTCTTTTCCAGCTATGAATGGATGGAAATAGGTTCTAAAAGAATTCATTCCTGGGAAAAAGCACACCATCCACAAGGGTTAGGTTCCTACTACTATCCACAAAGCTCATGTGAGGCATGCTATTCTGGAAATTGAGTACTAGTGGCACTGTTTGCTGTTGGGAAAGCATCAGTGACATTGAAGAGGACTCTTAATAGAGTCTGCAGGCTGGCCGGCAGATTGTGGGGCTTTTAGGGGAAATAAGGTGACAAATGAAACACCCTCAGCACTGGCACACTCAAGAGGGAAGAAGAGGAACTAGGAGAGCCAGATCTTGAACTTGAGAGTTCAACATACTCAAGGAACAACTTTTAGAAATTGGTGCATTTGAAAATCAAAAAAGGAGCTGGCCCCACGGACGCATAAATGATTCCAGGGGAAGCCTGGAGAGGTCCCTCACCCAAGGAGGAACTTGGCCAAGGTCATACAGCTAAAAGAAGCAAATAAAGAGTCCTGACTTCCAGTCTGGGGCTCTCTACTATGCATACATCATCCAAAGCCATGTATCACTCTTTCTATCTTTTACTTGGTATCACTTATAGGTGGGTTAGCTTTTTGAAAACTTAGTTGACCTCACCTAAGCAATGCTATTCACAAAATTTTAGGTAGTATGTGGTAGTTATATGATTGGTTCTTCATACATATTCAAATAAATGCATAACTATTGTTAAAGTATTGTTAAACTATTGTTAAAGTATTTTTTAATCATCTTGCACATCACAGATAGTAACCACCAATTCCACAATGTAAGCAAGTCTATACTAAGAGATGGCAGATGATGAGGAGAGGGGAATGAGGAGCATGCGCAGCATCTTTGAATCTTGGGATGGAGTGGACAGATTGGGAGCATGATTGGGGGTGGGCAGGGTTTTACTCTGGACTAAAGGAGGGACTTTCTTCTTGCAAAATAATGGCAAGTGGGTTCAGAGACAGAGTAACATTGAAAGGAGATAAAAGAATATGGCACAGCTCATGCCCACTGATCCTAATTTTTCAACAAAACAAACCAATGTACAAGACACTGATGACAACTTGAAAGGATCACTGAGTTTCAGATTTTAAATTAAAATTGTGTTATAGTCCTTTGAGACTCAACCTTGTTTGTCCAAGGGCAGAGGCCAGTTGTTTCAAAAGAAAGTTGGACTTTGAACCTCAACTCTGGTTTTTAAAACACTACTGTAATTGCTTCTGGATTTGATTTTAAGGTTGACCTTTGATCAGAAACACTGGTTTCTTAAGACCAGGCTGCTCCCCTTAATAAAGGCAGATTTGATTGCTCAGAACTGAGCTGAATGTTGGTCAGAAGCTAAGCAGCTTCTAAAGGTTTGGCTCAGTCCCTCCTTGCAGCTTACCATATTGGCCCTGCGCAGACACTGTAAGCCATCTTCTCCGTTGGACACTAGAGCACCTGCCTGAAGTCACCATGGGAGGTCAAATGACTCCGGCCCACTTGTGATACCAGGAAAGAGGCTTTGTCACATGATGGTGAATGTGTCACCTTTTCTATCAGAAATAAGATAGATAAATCCCACTATCCCTTGATCCCTGGGAGAGAGGAAAGATAAGGATAATAATCATTGGCATGCCTTGTTAAAGAGTAATTATTCTGACACATTTTAAAACAGTGAGGAAGACTACATTCAACATTGTTTTTATAGAAATTAGACTTGATGCCAAATATAAAAAGTGCAAGTGGGGGCTTATAGACAAGGAGCAAAACGAGTAGGTCAAGTATAGGGAGATTCTTGCTAAAACTGAACTGGGTAAGCCAAAGACAGGATGGGGACCAAAGGCAAGAAGGGGACCCAAAGGATCCCAAATGCCCACTGGGTTCCAGGAACTGGGCTCTACCATTTGAAACCAATCCTCATACCTTATAAAGTAATAAGATTTATTTCAATGTGATAAGAGAGGAAACTGAGGTTTGCCCTTTGCCCATGGCCTATTACAAATCAAATGTTAGATTTGCATTTGATTTCAGGGTCCTCTGATTCCCAAGCCCAACATTTTCCTATCACATAATGCTTCTAGAAACCAAATGTAGATTTCCTCTTACTTCAAAGATGCTTGTAAAAAGAGAAAACATGTGTTTGGAATCCTCAACCCAGACAGGAAGTAAGGGACCACATAGTGCAATCTCTTTACCTCTTCTTCAAACCCCATAATGTTTGAATTTTGAATTATCCTTCCTCTTACCAGTATGAGCTCTTTGAAAGTTTAAAAAATATGTAATACCAGGACTTGGGAGGCTGAGAAGGGAGGATTATAGATTCAAAGCCAGCCTCAGCAACTTAGTGAGGCTCTCAGTAACCTAGGGAGACCATTTCCAAATAAAAAATAAAATAGGGATGAGAATGTAGCTTGGAGGTAGAATGCCCCTGAGTTCATTCCCTATCACCATAAACAAACAAACAAATATTCAAAAAGGAACCTAAATTTAATTCCTAGACAAAAATATAAGCAAATATATATGACAATACCTCCCTTCCCCTCTCTTTTATTCAGTGTTGATAATCCGTTCCACTCTTTCTAGGCTAGCTTTCTCCCTAATCCTGACAGGAGAAATTGTGTTCATCTTCAAATTCCAACCCTCATGCCACCCTTCTGCTAAACCTCCTAGGAATTCCAAATAGAAGTTCTCTTTCCCTCCTTAGAGTTCCCATGTCCTCTTGTGCTCTGAGAGCTGTGGCCATACTCTGCCAGGGCAAGGTGTAGGTCTCTCCATCTCTGACTTTATGTCTTTAAGTAGAAGTCATTGAAGTGGAGCCCAGGCCCTGGCCTCTGAATAGCATATGAGGCTATAAACTAAATGAGGTTTGGAGGTATAGCAAGGCCTGAGGGCTCAAAGGTGTCTGCCTTGTCCTCCTCCATATTAGACAATTCGGCTTCCTAAGGTGAAATGCCAACAGCATTCCTGTTCTAGCAGTTTAGAAACCCCTATTAAAATAAAGAATACTGCCTTGAAGGGCACATTAAAACTTCAGCCACCTGCTGTAAAGCTCTTATCAGACACAGTTTTCAGCAAAGGTACTGTATACCTACTGTGTGCCAGGGTGTTCTAAACCTGGAAGAAAAAAAAAATACAAAGATGAGTATGATCCAATTCCTATTAAGGAACTTCCTGGTCTAGCACAGGAAAGTGACAGAGCTGGGCACAGAGCAGACAGTGTTGACAACAACAATAATTATTAAACATGAGAAGAACTCTGATAATAATAGTAAAATGTATTGGAAGAGTAAGGTTGTCAGTGAATGGAAAATTACTAAGAGGAAACATGGGCAGAGCAGGGAGGGGGGTTCTGGCTCTGCCAACCTACCAGGAATATAACCTGCTGAAGGCAGGCCAGAGTGATCAGAGGTCACTTGGTAGATGATAGAAGATGATGGGTTTGATCAACTATCAGGGGTGGGGGATTTTGGCTAAATCAATTTAATATGATTCTTGTAAAATTATGGTCTTGTGGGCATGCCCAAGGATGAGGTCTAGTTGGGCTCAGAGGAGACTGACAACAGTTTGGCCAAGAAGAGAATCTTTGTCAGTCTCTGGGTCACTTGGAGCACAGAACCTGCTGTCAGTCCACAGAGAGGGAAGCTTAAAGAAAAGAGACTAGCTAGGCGAGCCTGCCAAGGGATGGCTAGAAAATAAAGAATGGAGGGAACTAAGAGGAATGGAGCCTTTACAGTGGCCTACTATTGTGCCAGGCACTTGAAATAGGTTAAAAGTGTCATTGTGAGGTGGGGATTACTCTTTCTGTTGAGCAAACTGAACTTCTGGGAGATGAGGTGATGCAGAGCTGGGAGGAGGTGGCTGAGCCGAGATTGGAATCCAGGTCCCCCAGGGACGGGGTGTGGCTCCAGGCTAGAGCACTTGCCTGGCACGTGCTTAGAATCCAGGTTCCACTGATGCCAGTGTCCACGGGACCCTGCTGCAAGAGTTAAGCCAAGTGAGGGTTTGGGAGGCAAACGAGCTTGGTTAGCAGGTATCTGAGGACCTAGTAGCCCAAGAGAAAAAGGGCACTGATATAGGGAAAGAGCCACAGGAAGGGTAGAGAATATATCTCTGTCCCCAGCTCCTCTTTTTCTGAGCCTTGACATCCCTCCTAAGTCTCTTGTCATGCTGGACCATGCCTGGTCGGGATCAATGCTGGCTGGAAACAAGATGGTGGAATTAAGTAGGAAACACTGACTCCTGCATTATCGCCCATTAGTCCTTGGGCTGTAGAGCTCCCCTTTCCCTGAGACTAGAAGTAGCTCTGTCTCCACTTAGCCAGAGGGGAAAACAAGTCCAGCAGAATCTGCAAAGCTAAGTAACCAGGTTACCGCAGGGCAGGAATAAATCAATCTAGATAAGCATATTTGGCAGGATGTGAAACCATTTTGCTTGGACAGTACAAATTTATTTTATGGTAAAAAAAAATGCTGTTTATTTGTTGTGGAAAAACACTGAACTCACAGGCACACTACTTAGTGTTCATGATTTCCAGAGGGTTTTCTTAGGGAAGGAGATATAAATGTTTCAGGTGCTTGTGTACCTATGTGATATATGCCCCAGTTAAAGACCATATCAATCGTCCTGGAAGAAGAACAGCATCCAGACTAATGAACTGTGTTCCCATTTGCACTTGTGTTTTCAAACCTGGTACTTTTTAAAAGGAAGGGCTTATGCCTTGAAAGGCAGTGTCACAGCTAAAAATGTTAGCTAATTTGATTTCCTAAGGAGAAATGCAAAAGGGATTGGGGTGGTTTATTATGTTAAATCTCAAATAAACCTGGACAATTAAAAATGGAAAGTCAGCCAAAACTAATTAAAAGGAGAAGAGAATGAGAAATGCCAGGCATCTGGGATAAATTCATTATTACATTTGAGCACTAAATTTAGCTCTAGGCTTCCTTGTGGCTCAGACATTCAAAAAATAATTTGGGTTAATAAAGGTTTTTAGGTTCATTTACAGAAAGCCACCAATGACCACAATCATGACAGAACACTTATGAGTGAACAATTAGCATGGGGATTAAAATGTAAATAGGACCAGAATTCATTAATTTGTTCTCCGTGCTGTCCCTCACTGCAGAAGCTCCTGGTTGATAGTCCACTGTCACACACGTGCTCAGGGCGCCCGTCGTGTGCACGCTCAGAGGAAAGGAGGTCATATCTCTTACTTGATTCCTTTCTCTCCAAACAGGTCTACAGTGGGACCCAAGGGAGAAGTGTAGTTATGGAACTCTAGAGGAAGGCAGGAGGAAGATAGCACAACTGTCTTTCTCCCAGGAAGATTCACCTCCTAGGTACCATGGAGTCCAGTCCCTTAATGAGCCTCTCGTAGCTCCCATTTCCACTCCCATCTCCCTATTCATGAGCTGAATTAGCTGGAGAAGTTGCATTGCATAATGTCTCGACAGCAGGACAGTCCATCAGGGCCTGGGACGGGGTGAAGGGAAGGAGAAATTCAGGCGGGTATGTGGGAGCTCGAGCAGGGATTGGAAGAAGGACCACAGTGAGCATTTGCCCCTGGCCAAGGATGCTTCTTCATCAACCAGCTCGGCACTAGAGGATCTTGTGGTCACTTTGGGAACCAGAGAGCAAATAGCCATATGTGAAGTCAAATTTCTACACTTATCTTTAGCACAGAACCCTGAACTTAACTGAACATAACTGAACATAACTGCTAGCAATGAGGGAGACCACGAGAATAGAGTGACATGAAACTTAGCAGGGACTCTGATGATCACTCAGGTAAAGCTTAAAACAAGCAAACAAAACAACAACAAAACAGACTGACAACTAAAATCAAAGGGAGAAAGTATATTTATAGAGCTTTAAATTTAAAAATATCTTCATTTTTAAAATCAGTGTTAGGATCCTACTGAGATGGTGACTATGAAAGTATCT
This sequence comes from Graphiurus murinus, assembly GCA_004027655.1. Lineage (NCBI taxonomy): Eukaryota > Metazoa > Chordata > Mammalia > Rodentia > Gliridae > Graphiurus > Graphiurus murinus. Next base: position 11,993 of record PVLC010013349.1, on the reverse strand, counting down.
TATAAGTACAAAGACATCAACAAGGTCATTAACATACAAGCAGTGGGGGAGGGGGAAAAGGAGGGAAAGGAGGGGGACATGTGGGGCCTGGCTTCCGGCTTGGCATCAAGACAAAATCTGTCACTTCCCAGCTTGTGACCTTGAGCAAGTCACCCGGCATGGATCTTCTCCATAAGGAGGCCGACATTGATATCAGTGAGAGAATCTGTCTGGTGTTTGCTCATTCATCTGACCTCCATATTTTTCAGGGTGAAACTTAAAATGGAAGGCATAACCATATATTCAAACTGCTAACAGCAAATAAGCAAAAAAAAAAAAACCCAAAAAGAAAACAGAACCCAGAACCCCAGAACCCCAGAAATCTCAAACTCTACTACCCATCTCACAGGGTTATAGTAAGGATTACAGGAAGCACAGTTTATGAAAGTGTTTAATTTTTGATAGACACACAGTAGATACTTAGTGTTTGCTAAATCTGAAAATACTCAACCACCAACCCAAGTTTTTGCCCACATGCCTTAAGGGGAGCTAAAGAATAATCTCTTATGTGGCTCTTCTCCCTGCCCACTGCCCAGTGGTCCACTCCCTCCATGCCTGTAACTCTGACCATGGTGCTTTTTGCAGCCATTGCTCTGCAGTCCATCCATCCCTGGAGTCTCCAGATCAATTGCGTTTGGTCTGATGAGCAATTTCTGTGTGTACCCCCCTCTCCCACACTCTTGGTGTCAGTGACCCTGATCACATTAAGGAAACTTCTCTTCTACCTTAGGAACTGAAGCCTGAGAAATGGACTCCAAGAGAATCTGGGAGAATCAATTAATGGTCCTAGACACCTTTAATAAATTTTTCAGTAGGGTCCTGGAGAAAGTCTAGTGTCAGCACCTCCAGACTGATTTCAGAATAAGTGAAATATATTCAAGTAACAAAATTCACAAGCAGAACCACAGCGTGATTTTATCCAGAGTCATTTTTTTAATTATTGTTGAGAAGCAGAACCTAGTTACAGAGAAATGATTTGATGCTGCTGCCCAGATTCTAGCTGTAAAATGAGACACAGGGTTACATTCACCCAATGACCTTTTCCTTCTACAAGACAATTAATAGATCTTATTTTTTGTCAAGCTATGCTCTTGTCAGTTTAAATCCAGCCTGCTGACCAAACTGGAGAGCAAGTTTTGTCTCCAACAGACCAAGTGCTCTCATCTCCTGCTGTCTGGAATCGAGCTTGCTGGCTGGTGTGAGTGGAATTTTAGCTTTATCAGGCCAGCAGTGGAGTGGAAATAATAAACATGGGACTCCAGTGAAGGGAAAGCAGAAACTAGAACTCATCTAAGAAGAATGAAACACTTTAAATGAAAGTGCATCTTTCTCAATAATAAGAATTCTAATGTAGTTGGAGTCATTATTGTAATAGCTTTCTCTGGAGTGTGCAACACATTAGGGAATCCAAGTCAGACCAAAGGACAAGCAGCCCAGGATCATTTGTCCACTGAGCTGATAGTGAGTCATCTGCCATCCATATGCCTTGGTTTCCCCAGCCATACCCCAGTAATGGCAGTACTTTATACTCCTGCTGTTGCCTGTGAATAAATAGAAAAGATTTGCTAACCTATATTTACCACCACAGGCAAAAAAGTTGTATTGATATCTAGGACCAATATGAATAGAATAAATGTTCTTTTCTATATTTGTTGGCCCACTAGAAGACCTGACAAATAAGTGGAAGTTGGGATTTATGCACAATGTGTCAAGGACAAAACCAGGGTGCACGTATAGAGGATTTAGGGAGACTGGTTCTAGACTGGTGTATGAAAATTGTTTGAGGGTAAATATATTTTGTTGATAAAGGAGGGACTTAAGCATAGGTATCTCCCATGTCACAGATATTTCAGAGTTCACTGCATTGGTGCAGAATAGTGGAATGGTGTGACATTTGAGATGCCATTCCAATAGAATATTCTGGGTTCTAAAACATTGTTCACTTTGAATATGTAGATGAGAGAAATGGTCTTTGAACAATAGTTCTTAATATTTCTCTTCCGTGAGCCGTCAGGAAGGGGTTACGATCTCACAGAGCTCCTGCCACTCCCTGCTTGCCATTGTGTAAAGGAATCTTCTCAACATGACAGGCTTTTGATGCTTCTGTCTGGGCACCACCAAGGGTGGGGAGAAATGAAACTTCTCACCCAGATAAAACATGGGCATTAAAACTGAGAATGCAGATGTAAGAGAACAGTCTGTAGATACTGGGATCCCTTACAAATTACCCAAGATACCCAGCTCTTAACAGTCATCATTTAACGAGCTGAGGGAGTTGCTTTCCAGATGTGGGATAAGTTCATTCCCTGCTGCAAAAGTCCTCTGTCTGTTTTCCAGATGTGGGATAAATTCATTCCCTACTGCAAAAGTCCTCTGTCTTAGGTCTTTGCCTCAGGAGAGAGTGTTGGCAATTTAAAAACAAATACTGTGGTCTTAAAGGGTCATCTTGGTAGTTAACAAGACACCATGGGAAGAGCCTGGCCTAGAGGTCAAGGAGTGAAGTGTCATTGTCCATTCAAAGTTGACCTTCACTAAAAAGTTCCATGGCAGCAGAAAGGGACCCCAGTGTCCACACTGTCCACCATGGTACCCAGCACTTAGTAGAGACTCAGTAAGTGGCCATGTTTCTAACATCAGTTCTAATAAAAGTAAGCCATGTGATTTCGAGCAAAACACCCTAACCTTAGTTCCCCCAGGTATGAAATCATGATAAGTCATAGAACCCCATGTAAGACAACCCATACCTCTATTCATTCATCCTAAATTATTTACTGAGTGTCTGCTGTGTCTTGCAGGGTTCTAAGCCCCAGGAGCATAGTAGAAAACAAGCATTCAATGCCTTCATGAAGCATGTGTTCTAGTGAGGGGAGACAGACTACTGACAACTAACCAAGCAGATGTAGAGAGCATCATATGGTAGTAAGTGCTGAGAAGAAAAGAAAGCACAGCAAGGGGGGGAGCACTGGGTAGCAGGGAGAGGGTGGGCATGGCTTATACAAATATATAGAGAGAGTGGTCAAGGGGACCTCCCCAATAATGTGCTATTTGAGCAGAAATCTGAAAGTAAATCAAGTGGATTTCTGGGGGGAAAACATTCCAGATAAAAGATAGAGACAGAAATGTGAGTCGTCAGCACACACTTGGTATTTAAAGCCATGGGACAGAGTAATCATTAGACAAGTGTGGTTGGAGAAAAGTATTCCAGCGAGGGCCTGGAGGCTCTGGGGGTCAGAGAGATGAGGGGGAGGCCCACAGGGGGGAGGGAGAATCAAGAGACAGTAGGGTGCTAGGAGCCAAGAGATGGAGGTGTTTGGTGGAGGAGCGCCATGATCTGTGTAGAATGCTATGAGTATTTTCAGCACTAAGCTTTGACTATTGGGGTTAGCCACCTAGAGGTCATGGTGACCTTCATAAGAACCAAGTCAGAGGATTGGTAGAGGAGAAAGCTTGACCGCAGTGTGGGAGAGGTGCATGAAAGAATAGGAAAAGGGCATTCAATGAAGTGAGTGTAGATGATGCCTAGAGATGTCAGCAGAGAATAGATGGATGAGAATGGGGTGCCAGAGAGGGGTTTGTTTTGTTTTGTTTTGTTTTGTTTTAATGTGAAAGATATGTTTCTATGCTCAGAGGAATGATCCAGGAAAGAGGGAAAATAGGGTGGCATTTCAGGGAGAGTGTTCTGCCCATTCAGGAGTGCTCCCCAATCTCAGACAGGGAGGCACTGCTCCTCTCCACCACACTAGGCTAAGAGGAAAACCACAACCCTTCCTTCAGATGTCATCAGTACAACTGTCACTGGCCTGGAAAATCTAAGCAAGGCCTGTCTACAGGCTTAGAAAAACTAGAAAGAAAATCAATTCAAAGCACAATAATGGCAACTAGATTGGAGTTTCGCCGGGTGTGCTCCTTATGCTCCGTGGAATGCTGATAGGTCAAGCGAGTCTGAGGAATGCTGAGCCAAACCAAGCAGATGCATGTGCTGCAGGACTTCTCGGACGCTTTCAAAGACTGGAAGCACTGTGAATTCCCAAGAAGGGCATCTGCCACGAAGAATTTCTCCCAACATATCTGGGGGAGTATCCCATAGGACTAGTTAATATTGCAAGGCATACAACAAAGGAAGCAATGAACTTGATCAACAGTCCATAGATTTTTCTATAAAGGGTCAAAGAGTAAATATTTTAGGCTTTGGGAACCATAGTCCCTGTTGCAATTACTGAACTCTGGTATTGTGGCAAAAAAACAAAAACAAACAAACAAAAAAGCATAGATAGTAAATGAATGGATGAAATGGCTTTTTTTCAAAAATGGGCAACAGGCTGGATTTGTCCTGAGAGCAATAACTGTTTTCCAACCATAGAACCATAGTCAGCTTCGAGGAATGAGCTCATTCTTCTTCAGGTCTGGCCAGATCTGCCCAAAGGGTTGCCCAGTGACTGGCTACCTCTCTATAGCAGGAGCTGTTTCTTTACATTTCATTTAGGAGCACCCTTAAATACAAAATTTTTTGAAGTTTAACAAGGAGGTCTAAGATACAGAATGACCTATCTAGAGTCCCATTTCCTTACTTGGGCCATGTCTTTCTCCTTAGGATTAATACCAGAAGTAACCATGCTTTGTGCCATTTCTAAAGACAACTGTTTGGGTCCAAATTGAAAACAACTCTTTTAATGATCCAGATTGTGGCTATGCATCAGGCTTCCTACTTACTTGCATTCCTCATTTCCTCATTCATGTGAGGGAGACAAGGGAGGAGAAATAAAGTGAGTCTCCGCAGCACTGGCTGCTTTCTGTCTCTTTTTAAAGTTTTAGTAGAAAAATGAGATTTGGAAACATAAACAATAGCTAGGAAAAGTTAGCTCATTGGATCTAGAAAAAGAGGACTTGTAAGGTTATAGGGAGGTGGCAATGGGAGTGGGAGACGGTTATGGGGCGGCTTCAGGGAAAAGAAATTAAAACTTCCCTTTGGAATCCAAGAGATGGAAGCAAAACCATCAAGTCAGACTTAAAGGGAATGAATTTCAGCTGATGATCAGGAGTCACTCTGCTTTTGTCAAAGAGGTGAGGAGGCAGCATCCTGTGAGCATTCATGCAGAGTTCATGGAAGGGACACTGAAATTCAGGTGTGCTGTTGTATCTTAGTTCGGGGTGCTATAACTAAGTACCATCCTATGGGTGGCTTAAACAACATACATTGACATCTCTCATTTCTGCTTGGTTGTCTGAAAACAGAGTGCTAGCATGGTTGGGATCTGGAGAAGGCCCTCTTTCTGGCTTGCTGACAGCCCCCTTCTTGCTACACCCTCACGTTGGAGAGAAAAAGGAAGAGGGGAAGGAGAGGGAAATAGAAAGCACAGGAACAAGCTCTAGTCTTTCTCTTCTTGTAAAAACACAAATTCCATCATGAGGGCTCTACCCCTCATGACCTCATCTAAATCTAATATTTCTCTATGTCCCCACCTTCACATACCATCACCCTGGGAGTTGGGGTGTCAATCTATGAATTTTGAGGGGATACAAACATTTAGTCAACCAGCTGTACAACAGGTGGATAACTTTTTAAGGCTCCTTCTAATCCTAAAGATTTATAAGATTAAAGCTATCGACTCAAGTATGGCTTCCTTTGGAGTGTAGATGATTGCTTTCTGATAGCATCCTGCTACTACCCTGGCCCCTATTATCCTGGAACATCACCTATATTTATTGGTTGGAGTGAAACAGGCAAGAGCATCCCAGCAGCAATGATTGAGGGAAGGAGTCACTGACTTTCAAGAGACTGGAATTGACACCAGTGTCGTCACCTCTCCAAGCTTTGTTTTGAACTAGTAGAGCTGAGGCAAATGTCTCTAATCCAGGGACAATTGTCTGCATGGACTTGTGGTCTTTGTTCCCATGTCAGAGATGTGAACAGGAACAAAAGCAAGGTCTGAAAGCCAGTAATGTGGCCTCAAAACATTAAACTCCTAAGGTTGTTGCATTTTGTGGCTGAATGAAAATCAAACTCAACTTGGGCACAAACATTTCAGGAAAAATGCTTTTATCCCTTGAAGTGTCTTTTCTCGGGGAGGTGTTTAAAGAGCCCTTTAACAAAGTACCTTTTATCCCAAGGACTCAGTATATTTACCTATCAAGGATATCCAGAAAATTTACTGAAAGGTCAGGTTAGATTCTGGGCCTTGACTTTTGCAAGTGTTGGTTGCCAGTTTGAAGAAATTCAACAAGTAAAAACCTACAGGAGTTTGAAAGATCTGAGTTTAATCCCTGACATATGCATGCACTTTAGTATGGCCCTTCTCTGCTCTTTTCACTGTCATAACTATTCAGCTCTGCCATTGCAATAGGGAAGCATTGTAGATAATATGTAAAAGGGTAAGCATGACTATGATCCAATAAAACTTTATTTATAAACACTGAAATTTGAATTCCGTATAATTTTCACACATCATAAAATATGATTCTTTTGTTTTTTAAGCAGTTTAGAAATATAAAAATAAACATCTTTAGTTTTTGTGTCATACAAAAACTGGGGACGGTCCAGAGTTGGCCCATGGGATATAGTTTGCCAACCCTTGTGAAAGCCCCTAGCGTTCCTGGCCTTGTGGCACTTACTTATGAGAGAAATAGACATTAAGCAAATAATTAGAAGCATTTTCATGTCCTCACAAATTTCATCGGAAGGAAAATAAGGGGTGTAATTGGGAATTATGACACCGAAATGTCATTTAAATTGGGGAATTAACAAGTTGAATGGGAGTTAAGAGTTAAGGATGGGTCCAAGAAAGAGTGGACAAAAAAGGCAAGAGTTCCAGGCAGAGGGGAAGTTATAAGCCTCAACTGATCAACTACACAGTGGCTTTCCCTCTTTACAGTCCTCTGGGTAAAGGCTCCAGGATGTTTCCAGAGAGACCTTGGTGCTGAGCCTGCTGGGTGACTGGAGGCAATGGCTTCCTCTCCAAACGTGGAAGCAACTGTTGCCTAGTCACAGCAAGGGAGGCTCCCTTCACCTTCTATAGTGTTATCATGTGTTTCCACAGAGGTTCAGCTCTTTATCCTGCTCCTCATCACTGTTAATTCTCCCCTGAGTGGGATGTGAAAGGCCTCAAGCCATTATGACAACTATGACTCTGTGGACTGGGAGTCAGGTGCCCTGGGTTCAAAGCCCAGTTCTGCTACCACTTTGCCATGTGATGCTAGTCATGTCCTTTAACTTTTCCTAAACCAAAAAATAAAGGGGGTTTCTGTATCCAGAATCTCCAGGTAGGTGACCTGGTGGGACTCCAGACTCTTTGAACCAGAGCAGCCCTACTTAGATCTATCTTAAATGTTAAAGGAATTTATTCAAAAGAGAGTTCCACAAAAAGCTTTCTGGACTAGATGATTTCTGGCATTCAGGCCTCCCCAGACCTGGCCCTCTGTGACCACAGTATCTTCTACAAATATTTCTGCATTTGAGTCTTGACTTAGGTCTGGGGCCTCCTTGAGGCAAAGAGACCAAGGGACTGAATGGTCTAATCCCTCTCTGCAGTGAGAATCAGGAAAAAATAAAGCCACTTTTTTTTCCCCAGAAAAATGATAAATCTTATCCAGCTGGCAAAATATAAAGAAAATCCAAAAATATATGGTTCATATCAAGGTCATTCAGCTTTCAGTTGCCTTGGTGGCCCCACAGGCAAGTAGTGACATGAACTAGGTGGTAGCCCATTACTGTACCATTAAATTAGCATCTTGTCCTGAGGCACTTACACCTGCAGGGCACTTTGCCATGCTCAGTTTCCATCCCCCTTGTACCTCAGGTGTCCTCAGAGGCAGCCCTGGGGCTCCCAGCTCTGTCCAGATTGAACATGCTTCAGTCAGAGCTTCCTCTCCCCCTCCATTCCGATGGGCTGATGAGCTTCAGCTCTGGATCTGGCAAGGGGCATCCAGGTGATGAATGCCAGGACGGGGTTCTGGAGCTTCTTTGTTGGAATCTGCCCAGAGAGTGTTTCTGAGGTGCCCCAACGTGGCATTGCTCCCCTGACTTTCCTGCCTTCTCTCTGTTTCTTTGGGGGATCTCTTCACCTAGCTTACACCACTCTGTGGAACAGTCAGACACCATAATTCTTCCTCAAGTCCTCTAGGCAATCATCACACTGGGAACAAAGAACTCACAAGTTCTCTCAACTCTCCTATGAGGGTCAATAGAATCCAAACCTCGAGGTGTACCTACTTCCCTGACTCACGCCTCCCTGGTACCACACCATAGTTATCAGTCTTTCACTTCCATCCTTGCATTTTATACTCAACTGTAATAAAAGGGCAGAGGAGACACATTCATCCCATATGACACAGGGGAAACTGAGGCAACAAGATCAAACCATTAAACAAGGGTGGAGCGAGAACCTGTGCCCCACATCTTGATTAAGTATGAAATCAATATTTGTAAAGTGCAACAGCAGGCTGTTAACTACCAGGTCCCTTCTGACATTTTTGTATCGCTCACAGAGGCCATTTGCGAAGCTCTGAATTGGTGATTTTGAAACTGCTTTTAGAAAGGGCATCAGAGAGAGCAAATTTCTGCACATATAGGCAGAGCCGTGTGCAAATGCAATCCTGGTTATTTTGAGCTATTTTACGGTGAATTCAAGCTCCAGAAAGGAATTATAAAACAGGTTACAAACCCAATTCTGAAACCTTTAACCCAATATAGTTGGTAACCTGAGCAGCCCTCTCCTTTCCACCTAGGCAGATATCCCTCTGGGCTTAGCTGCTAAGAAATTGCCATCAGGCAATCTCAATAGAGATGCTGAGCCCTTTCTTAGTCTTCCAAGCTAAGCTGCCTATTTCCAAATATATAGCCTGAGCCCCCCTCCCTCATACCTACTCTCTTCCATTTACTCTGTTTTGCAGTTTATTTTCTACCCCAGCTCTTAAAGTGTCCCCAGCCCTTCCATTTGAGTCATCTCATCCTACCTCCAGCTCCCACAGAGTTCCTCTCAGCCTGAATCCTCTGAGCTCTCAGGGCCACCCCCTACCAGGCAACCAACAGTGCACACCTGCAGCGCTAAGTGCATTCACAGCCTCCGAGACGGTCTGCGTGGCTCACTTGTCCATCTTCCAGCATGCAGTGGGAGTCGGTTTCCATCACTTGCTTCTCTTCTAATGCCAGGAGACACTATTTTAACCTCCAAATTTTGTTTCCCACATAAACAATGATTTAATTTCTTCTTCTACTTTTATAGCCTTCCTTTCCAAAATTTCCAAGTGTCTGCTTCTAAACCCATCACCATCCATTCTTTTCCATGGATGCTATTACCTCCTTTATCTCTTTGAGTTACTTAGAGAAATTTATTTAAAGTCAAAGTTTGTCTGTTCTGTTTATTCTTTGCTATCCCACACAGGTTTGAGGCTCATATTCCCTGGAATTTTCACCTAAAAGATTCTGAGTGGTATCTAGAATGTTCAGTCTAGTGGGGCTTCAGCCTTAGTTATTGCCTATAATCCCAGTACCTGGGAGGCTGAGACGGGAGGATTGCAGGTTCATGGCCAGCTTCAGAAACTTAGGAAGGGAAGTGGCTCCCAGCTAGGCCTGTGTTGGTCAAGGGTGTGATGCACTTCTGGGTGGGCAGGTTGGTTCCAAGCTCTGTCCTCACTGGTGTGAACTCTGAGCCCTGGTGTCACGTGAGTGGCACTCTCTTCACTTAGACAAGACAAGCAGCTAAAACCACCTCCAACCTTAGGAAGATCTTCTTACAGCTTGGTTCTCTCACGAGCATCATTGACCCAGCCCCAAGCCTGATGAGGGTGGCCTTGGCCTTCCAACAGGCAGAAGGCATAGCCCTATTGCCCAGATGGGATCCCTCTTTCTCCCCTCATTTTTTGGGGGTTTAAAGTTTTATGAAATGTCTGTTTCTTGCTTTTCAGTATGGATATGTATTTGTTAACTCTCATTACACATAATTTTTTTCTATCTTTTTCTATGTTTGGTGTGGAAAAACAAGGTGTCAATTTATGCTCAATTTGCTATCTTGAATAGAACATTTAAGTTCAACTTCTACTCTTCCTGTCCAGCCAGGTTCCTGAAAAACCTACATGTCACTAGAGGCCCTCCAGACAAAGCCAGTCACATTGGTGTACCCTAAGAGCCAACCCATTCAGCAGGTCTGTTTAAATGCCCCTTGGTTCTTCGCCATTCCAGTTGACTTCCTTAATTATGATTCCACATCCCCTGCTCAGGGACTTTTCAGCTTAAAGATCACTAAACAAGTTCAGTTTAGTGATTGACTTTGATGTTTGTGGAAGTACATCATGTGCATTAGGTTGTTTCCCTCCCCCCACACGTCACCTTCAGTTAAGTCACCTTTGCTCATCTAAGGTTTCTCCTTCTTGTGTTAACAAGTGAAAGAGTCACCGTCCTACTCCTGGCAGCCAGCCCCTCATTGGCTTTGAAACATTAAAAAGTACTTAAGAGCTCACATTTTTATTTTGTCACATCTGGGATTGTCCCTTATACTAAGGATGTTCTTGTTACACCATGGGCCTTTCAATTACATAGCACTCCTCTAGGACAGAGTGTCATTTTATTTATTTTTTATTTGAAGAGTCAGATTTTCAAGTGAATTTTATTGTCAGGTTTTCTTTGTAGTCATTTTAAAGCCAGCCACTGTTTCTTAAGCTATCTCTGAGGGTAACTTATCAACTGATGACACAGCTATATCTTTTTACAGTGTTCCACACCATACAGCTTAAGTGCCTGGACATCATTATTGTAAAGTAGAGAAAATTTTTTTTCCTTGGTCTGTGATCTTCTGTGTGTCCTTTTACACATCATTTGGGGTGTCTATGTATTTTATAAGAAGGAACAAGAGAGATGGCTTAAGGTGCTTTGTAATTTAAAATAATATTTATTTTTAGGACATAAATTCTATGTTTATAATATTTTTTTCTCAGCAATAAGAGCAAGCCATGCCTATCACAGAATATTCATCAAATACTCACATTTATGAAATAAGAATAAAAATCATTCATAACTCCATCATCCAAAGGCTCTTTTTTCCCATTATTTTTTTAAATTATTGGTACACTGTAATCATACATCTTTGTTAGGTACAAGCTGGTAGAGGCATACACGCACACATCTCTCATTTAACCCTTTCCCAATTCCTGCCCCACTCCCTCCCTCTTTCTCAAGTTCAGTTTAGTGATTGACTTTGATATGTTTGTGAAAGTACATCATGTGCATTAGGGTGTTTCCCTCTCCCCACCCATCACCTTCAGTTAAGTCACCTTTGCTCATCTAAGGTTTCTTCTTTTTCATCTAGAGTCCCTCTTATGTCTCACTTTCTCCCTAGCTTCCACATATTAGGGAGAGCATCCAATTTTTTTACTTTTTGTGATTGACTAATCTCACTTAACAATGTTTTCCAGCTCCATCCATTTCTCTGAAAATGACATGAGTTTGTTTTTCTTTATAGCTGAATAAAATTCCATTGTGTATATATCCCATAGTTTTGTAATTCACTCATCTGTTGATGGACATCTTGGCTTGTTCCATAGTGTGGCAATTGTGAATTGTGTAGCTATAAATACAGGTACACATGCATTGGTCTGAGAGTAGAATATACAGATAAGAACTCAAGAAACTCATAGCTAAGAAAACAAATAGCCCAATCAAAAATGAGCAAATGATCTAAATAGACACTTCACATAAGAAGAAATACAAATGGTCAATAAATGTATGAAAAAATGTTCAACATCATTAGCAATCAGAGAAATGCAAATCAAAACTACCTTGAGATTTCACCTAACCCCAATTAGAATGGCAATCATCAAAAACACAAACAACAAATGCTGGCGAGGGTGTGGAGAAGTGGGAACCTTAATACATTGTTGGTGGAATTGCAGATTAGTGCAACCACTTTGGAAAACAGTATGGAGGATCCTCCAACGAATGGGAATGAACCTACCATATGATCCAG